>WAAD01003971.1:233099-248123 GCA_013389945.1 Fregata magnificens | reverse complement strand
TTGGCCTCGGCCCATCGATCCAGCCTGTCCAGATCCCTCTGCAGGGCCTTCCTTCCCTTGAGCAGATCGACACTCCCTCCCAGCTTGGTATCATCTGCAAACTTGCTGAGGGTGCACTCAATCCCCTCATCCAGATCGTTGATAAAGAATATTAGGAAGGTAATATTAGTACTGTCTGGAAGTGAATGCAGCAAAATACAATTCTTAAAAAATGGCATTAGAAAATACACATGAAAATAAAATAAATCCCTGTATTCCTTTCCAAATCTTAATGATTCACAGTTGAATATTTAAAGTCTTCCCTCCTTTGCTAGACTTGGTGACCTGTTGTACATAGTCCTCTTGAAATGACTGCAGATGTGAACTGAAAAAATAAATATGAAATAAATATGCCCTTTGAAACTGAGAGGTTATAAACAACTCTTTTCTTAGCCCAAATCGTCTGCTTTGCCAAAGGTGTGCAAAGGTTGCATGAATCTAAAGGAAACTAATTTCTTCCTGCATTACTTTTCATAGTCTGCTGGCTCTGTGTGAGCATTTGGTATTGGTATTCTGCTATCAGGCAGGGACTATTGAAAGAGATTGCTCAAGAGTCTGTCTTCTAATCAGCAGTAATATATGCCAAGTACTTATATCAGCATAACATAAAAAAATCTCCCTGTCTAGCTAATTGCCAAGGCTAATTGCTCCGTGTATCACCTCTCTAAAATGTGTACTTAATTACTACGAATTCTGCTTTTCTTAAGACACAAATTTGTTTGTCGATACTTGCTGTAAACATAAGTACAATTAAACTAAAATAACAGTTTCCTAACAATAATGGAAAAATCTCTCTGCTGCTTTGTGTTCTGTGTTAAACCCATCCCCAGAGCTGGGGGTCAGGAAGAATTTTTCCCTTGGGTGAGATTAGTGAGGACCATTGATGTGCTTGTTTACTTGCTTGCCTGTTCATTTTTTCACCATCCCTTGAAATGTGGAGAGGGGCCTGCTTGCTTGAATCTTCTGGGAATTTTCACCTTTCAAAGCTCCTACTGGTGCAGGGACCTAAAGTATTGCTGCTGCCTTGGGTGTCCTGTCATTGATCTCTGTCATTCCCTGGCACATTGCACATTAAAAGCCTGGAGCTTAATTTGGGGTGTGAGATCGTCTAGTGACCTGGGGTGTGCAGAGTTAGAGAGGCAGAAGTCTCATGAACTAAATGTCTTTATTTTTGCTGCCTATGATTGTGAGATTGTGGATCTGATGATCCTTAGTAGTTTTCATATTACCATGCAATTATGTGGTCTGTGTACTCTTAGCACTGAAATTGATCCTGTGGGCAGAAAAATGGTAAAGCATCATTTTATTAAAGAATGAACTGTGATGGGGTTGCATGAAGGAGCCAGACTGCCTTATTACGTTCGTGCACAGAATGAAACCAAATCGGTGTCTTTTTTTTTTTTTAAAGCCACCTACTTCCTCACTCCCCTGCCCCAAACTCTAGTAATATGACTGCATATTTGTGTGTGTGTGTAGGTACAACAACGAAACAGTGCTCCTGACTCACTGCTCTGTCCGCAGCACAAGATGTTTATTTCTTTGCCCATCCACTAGTCTGATTCCCCTTGTCTATCCTTCTGTAGTCATTCAGGTTATCAGGATGAAGTGTGTGTGCAGGTTATCTCATGGCTTGGTTGCATGTGGGTAAATGCCTCTCTTCTGTGAAGAGTGTTGTAGCGACAATCTTATGGGTAGCAGTTCTGTTCAGCCACACCTTGGTATCTGCATGGTACTGTCAACAACTGGGAACCTCTTCTAGTTTTTCTGCCAGTGGTATGCCCTAACTCAGAGAACAATTTGCACAGCTGAAAGTATTTGGTGGTTTAGGTGGTTTTCAGGCAGTACTTGTTCTGCTCTTGGCCCTTCTGAGTGGGCTGGGAACGAGATATCCATAAGGAAGTAGGGTTATGGGAGCAGCTGTCCACTCGACTTGACATTGCCAGACTTTGGATGGGCAAGCTACCGGGGGAGAGCCCTTGCTATGTGGGCATGGACAACCCCAAACTCCTACCTGTTCACTGGGGCAGCAATCCTGAAGGAGCCAGCAGAGCAGTGCTTACTATTTCCAGCCTGCGAGGGAATAAATTACTCTGATCTCTCCTGGTACTTAACGATTCAGGGCAGGATTCAGCTCCTCTGCAGCCACGGAGCCAATTTTTAGGCAAACACATAAGCTAGTCAGCTAGGCTCTTTCTGTATTCAAACTAAAACTCAGTGTAGAATGACCCCATCTCTGGAGGTGCCTATGCCTCTTCCTTGATTATAGAGGGTGTCTGCCTGATCAGCTTAGGCTGGAGGCCTGCTTTTCAAATGGCTGGAATTTAAATGAAATGAATTGCTTTCTAGGCTTCCCACTTTCTGCAAAGGTAGTTTGCTAACAGCTCAAGGTCTCGAGATGAAAGCTGCCAGTTGCAGTGCAGAGATTTAGCCCAGAGTAGGTTAGTAGGAAGTGAAGGGCAGATGGCAGCCAAATGGAATGATATTACGTGCTTGGTCTCTTATACTTAAAATAGTATATGACATATCTGAACTAGTTTTGATGCTTCAGACTTTTTAGGAAGATGTGGCTTTATATATTAAAAAAACCCCTCTAGCTGGCAATTCTCAGTACCCTCACTTTTCATATAATTTAAAAAAATCAGATTAAAGCAGTAAGATAAATGGAAATCTCATAAGCATTATAGACTTAGACAACAATGGAATTCTAATAATGAAAAATATGCTTGTTGAATCTCTGACTTCTGATTAACAATAAAATATTAGCTTACACTGTATATAATTCAAAGGAAGCTTTTTCTCTTCACTAGCTTGAGTATGCTGATGATCAAAGTATTCATTATGGGAACCTAGTTTTTAACGATTCACCAGTTTGATCATAGAATCATAGAATATCCTGAGTTGGAAGGGACCCACAGGGATCATTGAGTCCAATTTCTGAACCTGTATAGGACAACCTCAAAATTCACACTATGTGTTTGAGAGCACTGTCCAAATGCTCCTTGAATATTGTCAGGCTCGGTGCCATGACTACCTCCCTGGGGAGCCTGTTCCAGTGCTCCACCACCCTCTGGGTGAAGAACCTTTTCCTAATGTCTAACCTAAACCTCCCCTGGCATATAGTCCTGCTATTCCCTCGGGTCCTGTCACTGGTCGCCAGGGAGAAAAGATCGGTACCTGCCTCTCCTCTTCCCCTTGTGAGGAAGTTGTAGACCGCGATGAGGTCTCCCCTCAGTCTCCTCTTCTCCAGGCTGAACAGACCAAGTGACTTCAGCTGCTCCTCATATGGCTTCCCCTCTAAACCCTTCACCATCTTCGTGGCTCTCCTCTGGACACTCTCTAGTAGCTTCGTATCCTTTTTATGCTGTGCTGCCCAAAACTGCACACAGTACTCAAGAAGAGGCTGCACCAGCGCAGAGTAGAGTGGGACAATCACCTCCCTCGACCGGCTAGCAATACCATGCTTGATGCACCCCAGGACACGGTTCACCCTCTTGGCTGCCAGGGCACACTGTTGGCTCATGTTTAGCTTGCCGTTGACCAGAACCCCCAGATCCCTCTCTATGGGGCTGCTCTCCAGCCTCTCGTTCCCGAGTCTGTACGTACATCCAGGGTTGCCATGTCCCAGGTGCAAAATCCGGCACTTGCCCTTGTTAAACTTCATACGGTTGGTGATTGCCCAGCTCTCTAAGTTGTCCAGATCTCTCTGCAGGGCCTCTCTGCCCTTGAGAGTGTCCACAGCTCCTCCCAATTTTGTGTCATTGGCGAACTTTGCTGGTAATCCTTCGAGTCCTGCATCCAAGTCATTTATGAAAATATTAAAGAGCACTGGCCCCAAGATGGATCCCTGCAGAACCCCGCTAGTGACAGGTCGCCAGCCCGATGTAGCCCCATTTACTATAACCCTTTGAGCCCAACCCATCAGCCAATTGCTCAGCCATCGCACTATGTGTTTATCCAGCTGTATGCTGGACATTTTGTCCAGGAGGATACTGTGAGAGACAGTATCGAAGGCTTTACTGAAATCCAAAAAGATTACATCGACTGGCTTCCCTTGGTCCACTAGGTGGGTAACCTTGTCATAGAAAGAAATGACATCATGATCAGAGCAATAGAATTGGTTAGTTTTGAAATATAAGTAAATCTGCTACATATGTAGTGATGGTAGGTCTGGTACCTGTCACTCATTCCCTGTGGCATGGCCTCCATCCTGCCATTAACTGTACAGGGAACCCAGAGCGATTGTGCACTTAAATTAGGCACTTACAGTTATATGCCTGAAGCACATAGTGTGGAAACCCTCCCTTCACTTTCAGAGTACTATTTGCTGATTTAATTCTTCAGGGGACAAGGCAGCTTTGTGCTGCCCTTCTCTCAAGAGATGGGGTAGAACAATCACCGATGCATAGCACGTGATATAAAAAGGTGTTGTTTGTGTGGTGTGTGGGGGTGTGTGTTGTGTGTACGTTTCAAACCACCCTTCTGAGGCTTAATTTCTATTTATTCAAGTGTATCTGTATCAACAAGGAAAACAGCCAGTTCTACAAATGGGATATAGGCTATGTTCATTTAGCATCAAGGGCACTTTGACCTGGCCAAAAAAGCTTGGGTCTAGGAACTGTGTGGCTCTAGCAGGCAGTCTGTTTTTGGATACCTACTAAGAGAAGTTAGAGTTGTTGTCTGTTTTACTTACTCGTGTTGGTATGATTGAAGAAGGAGCTGGCTTGGGGAGGGAGTGGTCTGGAGCACACACAGGGTGTTAGGTTGTCATTTTTACCTGGGTGCTTTTTAATTTTTTTAGGTAATTTGAATAATGCAGCTCTCATGATAACTCAAACGCTTTAATTCAAATTGTGGTCTGGAAAGGATAAAGTGTAAAATTTAGCCAGAAGTAATGTATGCAATATAGGTAAAAGCAAGTATATACACAATGTATATAAAAATAGGGAAAAGCAATGCTCTTGACTCCTTTGGGAGGGTATGTAGTTAATCTACTGTTACCATGTCGAACAACAGTACGTTAAAAGCCAAATACTGATGTGAGGAGGCTGGCATTCAGAACATTGGCTGATAAGAAGTTGTTCAAGCAACGCAGCTCAGTTTCCCCTCCAGGCTGGAGGGGAAGGAGCAGATCTTGATCTTAAGAGCTAGGACAGCTTTGCTGAATCTGGTGAAGTTGCACTGGGTTGCACCATCAAAAGATCTACTTCCTTGCTCTGCCTATTGTAGCATGCCCTCCAGATTTTCACATCAGAGATAAAGCATGTCTGTGGATTCCTTTAGCACAACGAAATATCTTTAAAACTAACTTTGCAGAAGAGGGAGGAGAGAAGAAGAGAGAAATGCAAGGCGGGGAAAACCCACTAGTGGTATAACAAGTGACTTGGAAAGCAAAATCATGGCTTTCATGATTTGACTGGCCACAGCCCAAATCATCAGGGAGAATGATGCCTGCCAGGGAATCAAATGGGATGCAATGATTTGGATGCATGCGCTAACTGGTTGCTGCTGTTCCACTATGTGGTAACTTTTCAAGAGGGGTAGTGGAAAGGAACGAAGGCAAATCCACCAACAAAGTAAATTGTGGTGCAAGCACCATGATCAGAAATCTCTCTCTGACAAGACGGAAAGGAAAATCTTTCAGTATCACTTTAATTGTGGGATAGTCCCAGGAGCGCTCTTGGAAGCAGAAGTCTGTCATCATCACATGTATGTGGCAAAATTGTGTAGTGTTAATTCTTTTGCAGCCTGTTTTTAACAATGCTACCCCAAGCTTTATTTTGTTGTGTAATGGTATAATTTTTATTCTGATTTTGGTTGAATTGCTTTCAAGAATGGCTGCTGTAATGTGGAGAATCACATTACACTGGAGAATCATACTTTGGTAGTGTGCAAAAGGGGACCAAAAAATCAAATTAAAACATAAAGACAAATGAAATCTGATCAGCAGCACTGTTTAGACAAGAGTGGAATTAGAGCATTAAAAATATTTTGCTGCTGAAATTCTATTATTTGTTTAAAAACAAACAAACAAGGAGAAAAGTCTCCTTTAAAATGTGGAACTACACCCAGAGGCAGGGATGCTTTTGGCTTTCATGGTGCTAGGGACTACAAGTTAGTGTGTGAAGGAAATACATGGGGGTAGGTATATTTACAGGGATCTTTTAAAGCCTGCATGTTCTCCTTTCCTGCTACAGCCTCTTTCCCATCATTTAACTTTGCAAATGTCCAGACCAGATGCTCCTTCACCACTTAGTTTTGCCCAATTATGAGTTGCACTGGAAAGCCACATGATATGGTAGTTTGTTAATATTGCATTTTTCCTGGACACATCACAAAAGATGGACCTCGCTGTTGCTGAAATAGTTAAGATGAAGTCCAAGCTCAAAATAATATTGCAGGGTTTTGGTTTTTTTTTTTTTTCCTTTCCTGGGCTTGGAATTTATTGGATGCATTTGGATTTTCACTCATGGTGTGAAGTCACTTTAAATAACACAAAATGAGTGTATATTGGGAAATATAGCATAAACCAAGACAATACTCCAGCACACTGGAGACTGTTCCTTTTGTCAGTGTTTGGTAAGGGAGAAAATGGTAAAGCTTGAAGCAAGCAGAAAGCATCAGAACAGCCGAGCACTAAAAAGTCATGTTGCATTCTGGCTGTTATGCCTAAAAATAACTTAAATGTAGTGGATATTCCTGACAGTGACGATGACTGATAAAATCGTCATAACATGCAGATGGAGTACTTCTAGGAAACAGTAAAACAAAGAAGCTTTCAGGGAAGAATGCCATCTCTCCATAAACAACCTGCAGTACATAACTGCATTGTTGCTTGTGAGAAATATAACAAGCACCTCTGGGGATTTCAGCTTAATTTCTTCTCTGAAGCTGAAAGACATTTTCTTAAGAGATTTATCGATTCTTGGTGCATCATGCCCAGTCCTGAAAAGTGCTGAGCTCTTCTTTGCGATGTTAAATGTTTTCAGGTGACACCGACGTCAGTGATGAGAGAGCCCTCTAAAACTGCTCTGAAAAATATCCACTTGTAAAATTGATTCAACTGAAGTTTGTGGAAATAAGGTGTTTCAAACAATGTTTTCAAAGGCAGGACCTGCCTGGTGGTTCTGTGATCTACTCTCACCAGAACCCACAGTCTCAAGGGTTCCTTACCACTAGAAATCCTGCATGCTGGGGACCCCTCTGCCACCCACATAACCGCTCCTCACCTTTGGATTCATAGCCAAAAGGCTTCAGAATCAATATTGTTGTCAAAGTGAGTATTAGGCTAAAGAGCAACCACGTAGTGAGAAGGAGAAAGGCTCAAAACAAACAAAAGCAAGAAGTCTTCATGCAATGTTTAGTTAAGCTGTGGGCCTCCCTGCCAAAGGATGCTGAGGGTGCTGAGGATTTAAGCTGATTGAACAGAAAACTTTTGCCTGTTTATGAACATACAAAAACCACAGCTGGCTCAGGAGGTACCCGAGCTGGTGGTGGTTGGATATCTAGTATCGCCACAGCCTGCCTTGTTCTTGATCATTTTTAGCGTCTTTATCATTTTTTTAGCATCTGTTTTTGGGCAATGATGGAGATATGATACAGAGCTGGATATAGGACACTGGGTTCAATGGACCTTTGGTCTGACCCAGTAAGGCTGCATTTTTTTCCTTAATATTCAAAGTCAAGTTGTCAGTTGATTTAGTATACCTGAGATATTCCTGAAAAGGTAAAAATTCAGGGATCTTAATTCTGCTAACTTCAGTGACAGGTACTACAAAAGCATATGGATGCCTGAGGTCTAAATTCACTGCTGCTCCTGTGAAACTTGATTGTGTTAGGAACTGAGTCAACAGGAGTACAAGTATGGAAAACCAGGACGACAGAGCTCCAGCCCTGCTGAAGTGAGTGGGAGTTTTGTCCTTGACTTCCATGGGGCTAGGATTTTATTTAATGCTTTTATTTTCCCTTTCTCACACAAGAGCCAGAGGATATAGGACTGAAATAATAAGTCATGCCTTTGAACTGATACATAGAAGTATTTCTCCATGCAATTGATTTTTTCAAAGTCTATGCTTGGGAAAGTATTTGGGTGTAAATTGCAATTAAAAAATCTTTCAGTCTTGCTGAGACAAATTTACATAAATAATATGCCTTTTTATACTGCAGGGCAGAAACAGACTGCCTAGGGATAGGAAGGTGGTATTGCATATCTGTTTGTTATAGGTGGCTGTTTTTTCACAACTTCATCTAGTATGTACGTTGGAGGATGGCAGATTGGATGGATATTTGGTTTAATTTGATATGGTCTTTGGTTAAAATAGAATTCCTGAAAACATGCAAACTCTTCTACACATTGAAAAGTAAAGGGGAAAATATTAAAGTAACTGTTGTTTTATATGTTGACAAATTAAATGTTACCATGGATACCCTGGTCTGTTTACAGCAATAATAATAAATATTTTCAATTCACACTGTGCCTTTCGTCTCAAAGGATCCCCAGGTGGTTTACAAATGACATACATGGATTGCTCTTCACGGCACTGAACTGCAGCCACAAGAACTGCCTAACAACCTATATTGGTACTGCCTGGCAGTGGAAGGTAGAAAATGTACTGTACCTTGAGTGAATCTGTAGGGATTGTTTGGGAAAGCAGAATGTAAATGGCAGACCTGAAATCTAGCCAAGAACTGAAGAGCAAAATGCAAAGAATCAGATAGGATCAGGTATCAAGTTACTGATAAGATTTGGTAATTCTTTGGGCAGCTGGATTAAATTTTTACTAGAGCTAGGAAGAAACTGTTTCCTTCTTGAAAAACTTGCAGATCAAAACCTTTCCGTTTTTAACCCGAGGTGAGTACCTCTGCAGTTTTGAAGGGAGAGAGCATCCTGCTGCAAGCAGCCAGGTTAGGGCCCTCTCCACGGATGCGGGAGATCCAGCTTCTAGCCTTATTTGGTCACTTCGCACTGCTGTCTTTACTCTTCCTGGGGGAATTGTTCACTTTGACCTAAATAAGCTTATCAGATTATTGCAATTATTTGAATTAGTATTAGTTGGGGCTTGAACACTGTATTGTTGCAAGGTAACTCAGGTGTGCACAGCCGCTGAATGGCCGGGTCATTTTCTCTCTGGCAATCTGTACAAAGTGGCCAAAGCCCCAATGAAGGAGATCAGAAATGAGCAACATGGCAGTAGCCTGGTGATCTGGATATTCTCCTGAAAAGATAAATGCTAATACAACTCTCCTCCTTCCTACGTGAGTACATGGTCCAAGCCTGGGAGCAAGCGAGACTGTGTCTGCCTGTCTTTTTTTGGAAGAAAGTTTCTCCTGGAACTAAGAACCTTGACTGAAGCTTCATGATCATCACTGGTGTCTTCCCACAGTTTTTCTTCATGAATCGATGCTTTATGGCTTAAGGAAAAAAATGGTGTCATCAAATAAATAAATCAAAAAAAACCCCAAACCCTGACAGTTCCAATATTTACCTTTCCTTTACGTAATATTTAACTTTGTGCTTTCTAGGTATAGTGTGAGTAATTCTCTATGCTTTTGCTTTCTTAGGCAGAGCATTAGTGTTTGTGACCTATATAACCAGTGACAGAGAAAATGATTCCTTAGAAACACTTTATACTCAGACTGTTTTTCTACATTGTTCAGGAGAGGCAGCTACATGATGGAGTCCAGTAAACTGCTTGAGAAGTCTTCATTGCAGTGGCTGCCTTTACAGCAGCAACTCTCTTAAATTCCTGAGCTGTGCCTACCCTTCTGAGGTCAAAAATAATTACAGGTGCAAGTGATGGAAATGCTGTATCTAAGTAGTTACTATTATTTCACGCTTCAGTTTTGAAAGGCCAAGAAATCTGGAAGACCAGGTCCTCCTTCCTGTAAAAAAAAAAAAAAAACACCAAACCAAAACAAAAAAAAACCAAACAAAAAAACCCAACAAACAAAAACCCCAACCAAAAAAACCCCCACCCAATCCCCCAAAAAACCCCACCAAAACCCAAAACCAACCCTCACTACTAACGGCTTTTTTCTTAATGAACTTGCCTTGTATTATTGAGCATCCAAATCATTAAAAAAATTGTTAACAAAGGTCTATTTGGCTGAGGCTCTTCACTGGGCTAGAACTAAGTGGAATTTAAATTAACTACTGGAGTTCAGTAGTGACTCTCTTCCATCCTTTGAAGAGAGGGGATTTAAAAAGCGCAACGTTTCTATCTGACTTAAGTGACTTTTTGTTGAGAAACCAAAGTAGGGTTGAGGTTTATACCTTAAACACAGATGAGGTTTCCTGATATTTTGTAAACCTTTTGGTGTGTGTTGGGCAAGCTTCTAGGAAACTGTGTCTCAGGTATTATTTTGATGGCAGTCTTCCTGAAACTCAGTGTTTCCATTTGGGTTCCACCCAGAACAATGCAAAACCTGATGAATTTACCTGGAATTACTTTTATGCTTGGGAATCTGAAAAATTGGAGGACTTCAGTAGCATGTTTCTATATTAACACACATTACAGGAAAAGAAAAGGATTGTACAGATTTATGTGAACTGGGATCATTAAGATATTGACAGTGTTTTCTTGGATATCTATTTATAAAACCTTGGCTTGGTGCTAGCCTTCTGTGAAAACATTGCCAGCCTTGACTCTAAATTTTGTCTCTTCATAGGATAGGGATGATTTGCATGCCTTTTTCAGTGCATTGCTGCAAGCACTCTGAATTACATTTTTAATCATCCTTGGGTAAAAAAACTGCAGAGAGGAGTTTACAAACCACGTGACAAATCACTAGGAGGAGGAAGAGCTCGTAAGACTTTTTTGTGTGTGTGCTCAGTTTATCACCATTACTGGTAAATTACTTTTGTTGTTTTCCCACAGTCACTTACGTTCTTACTTACTGATAATCTCTCGCGTTCTGCTGCCAGTTGTTTCTAGAGACTTGCCATTAGTATAAGTAGTAGATGATTGATGGTGTACTGTAATCTTGGGTTGATTCATTACATCTCGAATGATTAAAACACGCCGCTTGTATTTGAAGGGCTGAAACCTGAGCACAATTTGCTGCAAGTCAGAAATCCCCGTGAGCAAGGGGAGCCACAGAAGCAGGGGCTGCAGCATAGCAGGGAATACAAGGAGCATCAGTGGGTAGATCACAGCAAAATCTAACCCTTCATCTTTTTTTAATTGTGTGCTGACTCCTACACAGAGATTTGACAGATACAGCTGGCTTATTGACTCAGTAGTCTTGCACTAATTGAATGCTGGTTTAGATACCGGAGCTTCTAACCAGTTGTTAAACTCTGAGTAGGCACGTCGGTAACATGCCAGCAAGAGTGTTTGGGGGAGGAGAAAGCTGCTGGGTGCATGCCTCTCGGATTCGGCTCCCCGTGCCGGGAGATGTGTGAGGTTGGGTGTGCGTGCTGTCACAGGCAGATATCCAAGGGCAGCTAAGAGCAAGCTCAAGCACTCTGCTTCCACGGAGGGAGAGAAAGGCTGCTGCTGAAAGTACAAGCTGGCAGGATCATGACAGAGTCAAGCAGCAGAAAGGAAGGATTTAAAAAATGCCGGAGTGCTACTTTCAGTATCGATGGCTATAGCTTTACAATTGGTGAGCTCAATTTAATTCTTCTTCCTTCTTTCATTGTCTCTCTTCTCCTTCTTTCCACTCTTTCTTTGCAGCTCCAGTAAGTACAAGACAGCTGTTGACAACTGCCTTTTGTCAATATATGCCTTTAAAATGTAAGGATGCCCTGCAACTTTTTTCTGGGTTGGTTTTCTATTCTGTCTTCTGTATTTTCTTCTGCCCAAGAAACTTGCCTTTGATACGCAGCCGCTCCGAATCCTTTAATGGGTTTTGGCACGAGTTCACCGAGATGTTTGCAGAACTTTTGTTTTGAAACCTTATCTCAGGAAAGCCTGGGCTTCAGGATTGCAGGTTTCCAACTTGCTAGCTGCGTTTCCTTCCGATGAGCCCAGACCATAACCCTTGGGAGCCTTGGCTTTGTTTCCAATATTTCTTTGTTCACTTAGCCAGTGTTTCCAAATTCTGTAACCTTTTGCCATTTCTCAGTTTGCGTAAAGACGTGTGTAACAGTTCTTGTTGTCTCTCAAACACAAATAGCAAAGTTGCTGGGCAGGGAAAGATGTGAGGAGAGATTAGGAATTTTAGGACTGGTGGTTGTAGCTGTTGGAAGGGTGCAGTTTATTGTTTGTGTTCACTGTCTTAAGGAAAAGTGAGGCTTCTCAAAGCGACAGGTGTCTACATGTTTTTCCAAGAGACTTGCTGTGCAAAAGTTAAAATCTGAGGATTCCCTGAGCAGGCTGCTCTGCTAAAACTGTGTATCTCACTAGGCTGCGTTATATAAATGCCTATAGATCTTAGAAATGAAGCAAGCTTACATCCCATTTTAATTTTTAGATGAAATCGACGTTAAAATATACGGATAACTTACTTGTAATAATCAATTGATACAAATTCCATTCCCCCTGAGTACCTTTAAGATGACAGAGATTCTACTTCCTTGCAGTTGTGAAATCAGGAAAGTTTTTTCTGATTTCTACTAGTGTAATTGGGTCACAATTTCATCTAATAATGACGGGTACAAGCTTTTTATTGGTGTGGGAGGAGGTACCTGTTTATTCCTATGCTTTATGGAAAATTTGTTTTGCAGTCATTAACATCATGCAAACATTAAACTTGCTGAAAAAAATTGGAGATGGAAATGTATGTTTCATTAAAATATCTTCATGTAGTCATCTGTTAATGTGCATACAGTGTTTTAAAGGTGAAACTGCCAGGCAAATACTGCTTTTCAAATTTCTTTCTCTAATGGGAAAGTGGTAGTCCCTCCACAGGTTAAGTTGCAACATGCTCACTTTTGAACTCCCTATCTTAATCTCTCCCACTCTCGGTATCGTTACTAGTAGTGTTATTTCATCAGTTTGTGTCAGTCTGGAGGATAAACATTTCCTTTTTGAGCCTAGGCACATTATCTGAAGACGCTGAACATTTATGACTGTGCCTAATTATTTTTTTTGTGTTCATGAACACACCAACAGGATTGCTGTATTTGTTGCTCTGCTGTCTTTATTGCTTCTCAGGCTCACGAAACAACTAGACCACATTTTGGATCAAANTTTCATTAAAATATCTTCATGTAGTCATCTGTTAATGTGCATACAGTGTTTTAAAGGTGAAACTGCCAGGCAAATACTGCTTTTCAAATTTCTTTCTCTAATGGGAAAGTGGTAGTCCCTCCACAGGTTAAGTTGCAACATGCTCACTTTTGAACTCCCTATCTTAATCTCTCCCACTCTCGGTATCGTTACTAGTAGTGTTATTTCATCAGTTTGTGTCAGTCTGGAGGATAAACATTTCCTTTTTGAGCCTAGGCACATTATCTGAAGACGCTGAACATTTATGACTGTGCCTAATTATTTTTTTTGTGTTCATGAACACACCAACAGGATTGCTGTATTTGTTGCTCTGCTGTCTTTATTGCTTCTCAGGCTCACGAAACAACTAGACCACATTTTGGATCAAATGACTCAGGTTTAGAATTGNCAACTAGACCAAATTTTGGATCAAGTGACTCAGGTTTAGAATTGCAGCTTCTTCTGCTTCTTAGGACAGTTGTTGCATAGGAGTTCCTGTGCTATTTTCTTCTATTTGGTGCACACAATCAGCGTATTGATTCTGTGATCTGTGCATTATATAACATTTATTTTTATATCTGGGCAAATGTGCATTGGATTGACTCATATAACCGTGAAAACTTTGTAAACATGCTATCTAGTATTACCAGCACTGTGTGGTAGACAGACCTGAATGATTCATGTGTTTGTTAATCTTTATACTGAAGAAAATGAATGTACCCGAAAGATCCCACAGCAACATTAGTGTGTCAGGGATGGGTTTAAACTTCTTTTTTTCCATCAGGTGAGCCTTCTGTGTAGGTATCTAGTTCTGGGTACTGCAAATTTTTAAGAAGTTCTTGGGAAATGCTGAACTGCTGCATCTGCTATTTGAAGTGTCAGCTGGGAGAGGAGGCTGATATTCTTGAGCAACAGAGTAATATCAGGTTGAGAGAAATGAGTTTCCATTTGGGTGCAAAAGAAAATATTTTGCATTGATTCACCCTTGTACTAACTGCTAAGAAAGGATGACCTTCACAGTGTTTTGAAAAATGATCACTTACAATGAGGCTTAAAGAAAATTTTAATGGAAGACCTGGGCCTAACATCAAACATGAAAGTATGTGGGCATGGAAGTAGGCTGGTGCAAGAAAACCTCCTTGCTGATGGCTTGCAGTTAGATAGCCTTGTGTCTCTGGAGATGGTCAGCATCCGTTCACACAGCAGCGCAACCTAGAGCAGCTTCTCGACTGCTCTAATTTTCACCTTGGTTGTTTACGGTGCTGGTGGTGGGACAGGAGAGCTGTAGGAACTCTGCACTTTCCAAGGACTTCACAGATGCCTGCGGAAGAAAGGGATGTGCCATACCAGAAAGGCAAATGTATGCCAATACTCGATAGCTTTCTTCTGTACGAAGAAACGAGGTAGTTGCAAATCCATTTCCTCCAGATACCGCCTTTTCGACAGAGACCCTGAGGAGGACTGAGGTGTGCTCCTCTATGCCCACTGAGGATTTCCATGTGGTTTTGGATATTCTGTTTTTATGGACTTTTTGTACTGGTAGCATGATGTAAAGGGACTATAGTGGAGCCACAGTGTGAGCCATTTAGTGGGACCATTCAAGACAGGAATCATGCGATTTAGTGGCTCTAGAAAGTTTGATGTATCTCAGATGAAGGCTTCAAGATCTTCATTTGCCATGGTCTATGTCAGCAAATTTCAGTCCATGAAGTTTTGTATACACAAGTTATTCTATTTGAGCTCTTTTTTAACTTTGGTTAAATTTTCCTCCACTAAAAGTAAAACATAACAGAATGGCAGCTGAGTTTAAAGGAAAAGAAAGTAAGAGTTAAGG
>WAAD01003971.1:179532-233065 GCA_013389945.1 Fregata magnificens | reverse complement strand
TCATTTTTTTTTTTTTTTTTTTTTTTTTTGTCCTGTGCCTTGTCTCATCACTCCTGTGCAAATGAAAGCCTGTTAAATCAGAATGCCAATATGTTACTTACTGACTTTGCTGCTGTAATTGACTGACTAAAAGTGCAAGACAGAGAACATCCACTGTCTTTAAACCTGGGAATATGGTAAACACAAACATTAACAAGGGGATATTTTCTTTTGCATTTATTGCCTTCCTATGATCGAGAGCTAACTTCATTAAAGCTCCCACTCTCTGCTTTTCATATCCAGAAGCACCTGGCAACACTGTTTTGTCCTGTCCAACGTATCTAATAAATTTATTTTTATAGATTAGAATGAAATGAAGTGATGGGGAGCACTGCTGTAACTCAGGTGTTACTGGAGAGAGGGATGTGGCACTGAAACACTTAGTCTAGCTCACAGCGGTGGTTTCTAAATCTTGTAGGAAAGTTTCTTTAGGAGGACACCGTCTCCATTTTGCGTGCAAAAGCTCTCCCTCCAATTATTATGGAAGATCCGAGTTCTGCTCAGTGGTGCTTTTGGGCTCTGTTTTGAAATAATTCTTTAAAAATGTGGTTTTCTTAATGCTGCTGGAGTTTCTCATGTTGCAGTTCACTACTTGAAGTCCATTTCAACATCCCTTTCAACGTCACAGGTACAACAGCCAAAGTAGTTCTTGCTGGTGCCTCTGACAGATCACTTCAGAAACACCTTCTGTGTTTTCATTAAAGAAAATGTTGCTTGAGGAGGTGCGTGCACTGTGTTGGTCTGCGTTGGGGTAGGGGAGATTGGAAGCAACCTAAATATTGCACTCGGCTTTATTAGGATATGGAAAAATACCTTCAGCTCTGTGTCGCATGCTTAACTTTTAAAGAAAATGCTGCTGTGAATTTTGTGTTATTCTCCCTTGAAAGGTTGTCCATTAGGAGTGGAACAGACAGGAATGGGTTTTTAAAATTATTCTAGAAAGAAACCAGAGAAATAAGAGCAGTTGCATTTTTTTGCACTGTATTTTGGCCAGAGATCTGTGTACATTGTAGCAATTAAGTTAACTGTTTTGTTCTTGTGTATTGATTTTCAGCCTTATTGGAGTTTGTCATTCATCTGAGGGCAGCGACACCTTTGCAACCCACAAAAGAGGCAGTTTCCAGCAGAAGACACCCGTAGGCCCAGCTGCAGTGCATTTTCATGGAGATTCACTTTAACTCTGCCCTTAGTTGCTTATAATAAAAAATGTCATTCTGACTGAAAGCACATTGTAATTATAAGGTGCTGACAAATCTCTCGCTAATTCTGCATGTGCGTCACTCGTAGCCTTCCTTCAAAGGAGGTCTGGGAGAAATGTCTGTCTGTGGAGTCAGTCCGCTTTTGCGGAGGGGGGGGGGAAGTATCTCTGCCTGCACACGAACAGTGTCCCTGGCAATAAGGTGAAGGGGGAATGCATAGCCACCACTCCTGCTGTGGATTATAGCCTCTCCTTGTCTTTGTAACTAAACTCTGTCATTTTCTTTGTTATGATGTAATACAAAAGATTTAAAAAACAACAATGAAACCCCCATAATTTTGCTTTTTTTTTTTTTTCCCCCCTCTCCCCTTCTCTCTCCCAATAGACCTTACGGAGAGGATATTTTCTCAGTAAGAGCTGATAGGAAGCACTGATGGTTTTTGTGTAAACAGTGGAACACTGTCATCTGAAATCTAGGAACTGGGAAATCTAAGTTTATTAATATAATACAAATACTAAGCTTGCAATAGGATGTGAGATTTTTAAAGTAATTTAAGGAAGTCTGATGTAGTTATAATAGGCTATAAAGAGTTAAAATATCTTCCAACATAGTCCTACCCCCAACAAATTCACCTAAAGAAAGCTGTCAGCAATAGATTGTGAAATAAAGCTCTAAAGTTATGACAGTTTTTTCTGCTCCCTCCATTACAATAGTTATGTTTTAGCTTCAAACCAGTCTGGTCTGTCTGCTCTGCCTGAAAATACACCTGAAAGGAGTCTGCATAGTTGGCATGCATATGGGTGAGATACCCAGCTGGCCCTTTGTGTGGGGTGGATGGTCCCTGCCACAGTGATGGGCAATAGGAATTCCTGCTGTTGGTACTTAACCTGTAGCTGCTTCTATAAAGGGGTGGAGATGGAGATTTCTGTGGCATCTACAGGGTCTCGATATTGCACTGACATCTTTGATGTTCCAGGGGTGGATTGCTGTAAGCTAAAACAATCTTTGAAAAGACTGCAGTGATAGTTCTTGTGTGGCAAAAAACCTGGCATTGTTTTCATGGAGCTCTGTCCATTTGCCTCTGCGGATGATCTACCTTACCACTGCTACCTGGTGTTCACAGCTGTGCTCTGCTGCCTGTATCTTGGCATCCAGAAACACAGCAAGTATTTGGGGCTGTCCCCTTCTCTGTCAGAGTTGGTTTGAGTGAGGTTACCATGCAGGGTTGCACATCAGGTTCATCAGCAGCTCACAAAGGATCAGATTCAGACTGCAGGTCCCTGTGGCAGGGTCACATCAAAAGTGCTATTTTCCTTCCTCCTCTTGATCTTGTGTCTCAGAAGCTGCCAACAGTAAAACCTTTACAGCATGTTTTGATGTGAGTGAATGGGCATCCCTGTTCTCTGCAGCTGAGTTCCATATATGGGAAAATAACCTCTACAGCCCTAGGTGAGGAGAGGTCTTAATGGATAAAATCATTGTCATCACTGTCAGGAAGTGTTCCTTTAATTACTTCCCTTTNNNNTCTTCCTGTTAGGGAATTTTTCTTTTATTTCTTTCCTTTTTTTTTTTTTTTTTTTTTTTTAAGGTTGGTGAATTACATATGTCCAGGTCTTGGTGCTCGGTCACGTCTGAATCTAGCTTCAGGACTAATATCACCAAATGGTCTAAACCCCTCAATGTATTGGGAATAAGATTCACTAATGGGAAGTAGCTATGAAAACTGGGCTTGTGGGGCAACAGAGCCCCCAACATGAGGTGCAAATAGGGCAGAAGGTGGAGACACCGGGCTGGAGACGGGGACTCCTGTTCCCTTTGTGCCAGATCCCAGACCCACTGTGCTGTTTGTCCCTCTGCTCATCTTCTGTGAGGGAAGGAAGCACAGTCAGTCCTCTTCTAGAGACAACAAAATGATTGTTGTTCCCTACCAGGAGGGGCACCATCTTACCATGGTGAGAAATAGCATTGCCCCTGCTTTTGTTTTCTCTCTGGTCTTTGGCCAACTACTCCTGCTCCCAATGCCTTCTAAAATGATGCAGCGAGATTAATTACAAAGTTCAGGTTTTCTAGAACACCCAAAGTTCAAAAGAAATAAACAGGCATGAACTCTTCTGTGACTTTTGAGCTCAGTTTTAGGCAGGCAGCCAGGCCTGTTCCTGAGCAGGCAGGCTCTGACTGGGAGCAGCCTTCCCTCGTTCGCAGCCCCAGCCAGCTCCCTCTCCCATGTCGAAAGCCAGAGGTCTGCATCCTCCTCCTCATACTGCTGCTGTGAGTACCAGAGTGTAGGAGCTTTCAAACCTAATTGCCTTTGGGGATTTGCATTTCTGCTCCAGATCTTCTATTTTAAACCCTTGTGCTGTGCTAATTGGTCTATTTTCCTGACATAGTGTAAATGCAAACTCATTTTTCCAAGTTCTGTAGCTCTGCATGAGTAAGAAAGCAAAAGGCTCCTGGATGTATCCTGCACTTATTTGTATACCTAGTGCAAATCAAGTCAAGAGGCAGGATCCTGGCCAGTGGTAAATCTGTATCACTCCACTGCAGCTGGGAGAACTGCAATGATTTAAATGAGCAAAGGATCTGTCCTGGACAGTCTTTTCCAGTTAAAGCAAATGCTGCTGTAGGCTAGAGAAGGAACTGCCCTATGTACAAGGAAGGCAAATCACGCAGCTTTTCCATGGCTCGCTTCCAAGACTTCACCAAGATTATGCTGATATGATTTTGCTCCCCACTTCTCCCTGCCTGGTGACAGAGCTTG
Source organism: Fregata magnificens (assembly GCA_013389945.1). Taxonomy (NCBI): domain Eukaryota; kingdom Metazoa; phylum Chordata; class Aves; order Suliformes; family Fregatidae; genus Fregata; species Fregata magnificens. The sequence continues at coordinate 229,069 of WAAD01003971.1, read as the reverse complement.
TACCTAATGACCCTGCTGAAACTCGATCCCAGATTTCTAATAGCTACAGGCTCGAAATTTTCAGGCCTGGGAACGTAACCCTCATGACTACATCAACAGCCTCGCACTACGGCTGTGTGCAAAGTTGGAAGCGTGGTGCGGGGAAAGTTGTAGTAATTACTGAACAGATGCAGTTAATGAGGTCTCTACTGGCTTCCCAGCTGGCGAGTTGAGCTGTGCACTGGGACAATGTGACAGCAGTCGTTCGGGCCGTTGTGTGACATCACATCCTCCCCCTTGTTGTCATAGCAGCTGCAATCAGCCCCCTGAAAATTTCCCTCAGGAAGACTGCTGCAAACATCATCTCTCTCCATTAAATGGCAGTGCATGGTGCTTAGTCTCTTGCTGCTGCTGCATGATGCTACGTCTTATTTCTGTTGATTTAGTGCCCTTTCCAACTCCCCCCCACCTTCTCACAGTGATGCAGAACAATGAGACCTGTCAAATGGTGTGTTATTGGGAAAGGGGAGAGGGTAGACAACTTGCTTAGCCAGTACCACTTAATTCAGTATCAACTCCAAGTGCCTCTTCTATGTTCAGTAGATTTGCAGCCAGTTTATACTCATTGGAGGTGAGGATAAGGAACATTGTTTGGATTCAGGTTGCATATCCTTTCTCTTTTAGTATTGACAATTAGTGCTTATTAGGAGTGAAAGCTTTCCAAAATCAAATTTTACTAGTTTCTTCCCCGTGTATGTGGGTAGCTGAAGTCCTTCCAGTTCCTCTACGTGGCATGCCGATTGCTTTTTATGGACTCACTTTTTCCACATTCTTCTTTTTTCTTCCCATTTCTGGGTCTTGTACTCTTGAACTGTGATAATGGATTTAGTCCCCAAAATTTGAACTAGTGTTTTCCTCTTTATGCTTTATCCTTTTCCCTCTTTTATTTTGTGCTTCATGAATGCCAGTGTGATTTAGTTTGATCACGTCAACTGAAAACTAAGCTTTCTTGCTCTAGTCCCACCACACAGCTAAGTACATACAGAAAATTTCCAGGGATTTTTTTTTTATTGCTAGTTCAAGTAGAGCAAGTTATTAAACCACTTTGGAAATAGACTTGAAGTAAAAATTATAAATATGTTAACTTTCTCTGAAACTACTTACAGCAAAATGTTCCTCTGCTTAGAATACTGAGTTTGAGGGTTTGGGGTTTTTTTTATGATCCCTATAGCTAAAGACGAATGATTTACACATACCAGGCAGATACCCGTAACAAAACCTAAAAGGAGATTTTCATTCAGGCCATGATTCTGCTGTTGGATGTGCACATGAAACCTTCCTGAAGTTGCAGAATTTTTCAAACAGTGGTCCTCAGTTAGTTGCAGGCTGAGGAGCTCTGTTGCATGGTGATAAAAGTTCACTCCATGACTAAATGAGAGGAATTGGTATTTTTATCAAATACCAAGTGGGGACAATTGCAATTACAACACTCAAGGAAGTGAGCAAAGAATGAAAATGCATGGAGAAAAAGGACAGTCTGAAATTTATAGGTTCTACTGTCAGCTATGCTCCAAATGCAAAGTGTTGTTTCCCCTCTCCCATTAAAACTGGCGTTTTGCAGGATAGGATGTTTTATACGCTGCTGTGTGCGATGTGAATAGCAGAATACTAAGCCCATTTAGTTTATATAGATTTCCTCCCCCACTCCCAAAGCTGTGATTATTACCAGACATGCATACTGTTTATAATCACTATTTCCCTTGAAATGTACTCTGAAAATGGGATCTTTAGGATGTTCAGACTTCTTTATTTGCCCTTATTTGGTGGCATGGTATCACATTTTATTAGTCTACAGGATGGAGATGGTCTTTTCTCTGAACTGCCGGTCCTTGATTTAAAGACAATCTATGTTATTTCCGCCTTGAACATTATCATAATTCAGAATTACAGATCTTGCAGGCCAAATTATGTTCTGACTCTTATGCAACCCTGGTAGCTCAAACCATAATTTGGCCTGCAGTGTGTATTGTTTTTCTTAAAACTGCCATATGAGCAAATCTAAGAAATCTCTGGCAAAGCTGTGGGTTTTTTCCTTGCCAAAATCTGGAATATTAGAATAGACCTTGATAATCAAAGCTGATTTCAATCTGAGTCATATGGAGGGTGATCTATATTTCATAGTCCATGTACTGTATATATGGTGTATAGTAAAAAAAGTTTTGAATGTGTATATAACTGTTACGGAGCACAAGGGACTGTGATAGATTCTACTGTTGCTCCTAGGAATTTAAATAATTTTTCAGCATTAATTTACAGAAACTCATTTCATGGCTCCTCAAATAAAAAAAGCAGTGGGATTTTCCAGAGCCCCAGCTGCTGGCTAACTCTGCTGTTACAAAAATCAACGGATATCTTTAGAAAGTCTAGAACAGGACACCCTGTGCTATTTTTGAAAGTTCCTTTGCAGATAAAGAGTTAATTTCTTTCTGGTAACCTCAACACTTAAATAGAATTCCAGCAGGAAATACCTAAGACCTATGACTGCTGCTAACCTTAGTTTTTAGTTGATTGCTTTTCAGAAATTATGCAGCATATATAGATCAACTGATGATGAGCATCTTGCTTCACTTCAATGGAATGAACACTGAGTTTTCACAAGCATAATTCAGGGTAGATTTGAGCTGAGTATTTAATGACATTTGGGTGCGTGTTTCTTCTGCAAAAATGATTGATTTTTCCACGCTGTGAATTTTTGGTTGTGACAATGGTGGATATTAAGGGAGTTGTTTTAACTCTTCTCTCTATTAAACGTAGATAGAAACGATTACATGGAAACCTCCTGCCTCATAGTGCAAAGCCACAGCATGCTGATGTGTGTTGGTGCTGGACCCTGGCATACTTGGAACGATGATTATCCCAGAACCTGGTTGAACGGGAGGTGTAGCAGCTCCTCTATGACCGCAGTTTGCAGCCCACTTTGCTGCAGAGAGCAGACACTGATTGCTGGTAGCTTTAATTCATCTGGCTATAAAGTTGAGTCCTTTCCTCTTGGCTGGCCCTGCTGCAGGAGCAACCTCTGGGAGACACACAGGACAAAGACATACAGCTGGAGGAACCCTGACCAAACCATTGCTGTTTAAAATGCCACCTGCGAGTCATCACAGCAGCCTGGGGAAATCAGGGGATCCTGGCTGTTATTAAGTGTTGTACATAAGTTTCACTTGACAGGCTGAAGCTGGGACCTGAATATGGATCCATGTCAGCTGGTGTTAGATCCTGTAACTAAGCAAATGCCTCAACTATCAGTCCAGGCTGCTAACGTTCCCCAGCATTCCTCCACTCCCAAAGTATCAACAGGTTATTATTATTACAGTTGCTAGGTGGCTTCATGATATTATTCCTGTCTCCATGGCTAGTGCTTAAGGCTTAATTGTTCTTGAGTCAGGGGAAGTGTAAGTACCGAGAATGGCAGTTACAGCACTGCTGATAACTTGGATCCACTTGCTCCTGGAAGATGCCCCTGTCAGCTTGACAACATGATCAGAGTAAATTTTCCTTCATAGGAGAATATGTTTACCCTTTAGTGATGTTTGCTGCCTTATGTTCCAGTCTAATGCTTCCTATTAATTATAATTCATTGTGCCATTTAAGTGAAGTGGCATTTTTGAAGTGAAATTCTGCACAATGACTTGTCATTTACTCTCTGATTGTGTTTGCCTACTTGCCCTCTGAAGCAGCAACAATAATTTCAGCCTTCTGTTTTATTAGCTGTCATTTACAGTAACACTTTACATGGNAGGTTATTATTATTACAGTTGCTAGGTGGCTTCATGATATTATTCCTGTCTCCATGGCTAGTGCTTAAGGCTTAATTGTTCTTGAGTCAGGGGAAGTGTAAGTACCGAGAATGGCAGTTACAGCACTGCTGATAACTTGGATCCACTTGCTCCTGGAAGATGCCCCTGTCAGCTTGACAACATGATCAGAGTAAATTTTCCTTCATAGGAGAATATGTTTACCCTTTAGTGATGTTTGCTGCCTTATGTTCCAGTCTAATGCTTCCTATTAATTATAATTCATTGTGCCATTTAAGTGAAGTGGCATTTTTGAAGTGAAATTCTGCACAATGACTTGTCATTTACTCTCTGATTGTGTTTGCCTACTTGCCCTCTGAAGCAGCAACAATAATTTCAGCCTTCTGTTTTATTAGCTGTCATTTACAGTAACACTTTACATGGATAATTATTTTTCTCTAGCTCTGCACTGATACTTAAATGAAACCTCTGGGATGTGTTCCCAGCTGGTTGTGTGTTTATGTGTTGTATTCAGTCACTTGCATTTGATCTCTCATGTTGTTTGTGGCAAGGAAGGTTTGTGTCCTTTTGGGAAGTTTTTAGCTTTGATTATTTCAGTGTTTATTAAGCACTAATCTGTTCAGATGCTTCGGATAAGCCTTCTAAGAGAATGCCTGTATCTTTAGGTCCCTAAGCCAAGAGGCAAAGGAAATTTGGCCTTCGAGCGCTTTGGGAAATTTTGCCTGTAGTGCATAGGTGCTGTTACAAACATCTTTTTGAATTGGGAAGAGGAGGATGCTTCCATGTTGGTGAAGCAAGTGTTGTCCTGGAAGGAAGGGGGGAAGATTTTAGACTTGGAGTTGCACATCTTTCCGCAGACCCTACAGTCCTCTCCACCCTTTGGCAGTAAGATGCCTGAGCTCTGCCGCTTGCTGGCACTGCTACTAACCAAGAGGAGGGGATGGAGTTTTTTGGCATGAGAGTCTTTCAAAGGAACCTAGAGGAAGAAAGAAGGGAAGACAGGACATTCTTTGGGTGCCAAAATCTCTTTTGATGGCTTTGCTAAGACCAATTTGTGTTTCTAAAGAAAATGATACTATACTTTATGGACCTTGAACTCCTAAATCCAAATGATGCAAGTTGGAAAATGCATTGGGAATTTGTGAAAAGAAAGGAGAAAATACCCTAATACTTTTGTAATTGTGAAATAGACTTTTAGCCAAGCTTACTACTCCAGAATGAAGCACAGGGAAAACTGGACACACAAAAATGAGTCTTATGCTACGCAATTATTTTTTTAATTTCATTCAAAATATTCCTTTTCAATATTATGTATTTAGTGGATTTATCACATCCAGTAAACTGCCTATGCAGATGGCACATGCCATCTTTGTCATCATAACTACAAAATATTTTTTTGTTCTCATTTGCAATGAGCTGACTGTTGAAGTCACTGAGCAGCATTCGAATGGCTAAGACATTTGTGACTGCTATATGAAGTCATATTTGGTTCCTTTAGGCACTCAAAAAGGAACAAAGAACAGAATCTCTTTAAATTGTGTGTCATTATCATCAAATAATATCTGATAGCTAAAAAGAAATAATTTTTGTAATATTTTGAATTTTCTTTTGTCCTGCATTGCCTTTCATTCTATATAAGATCTCTACTTGTATACATAATTTCATATTTGTAAAACTGCTATAAACTGCAGGAGGGATTAGCATTGGAAAATGAAGGCACCTCTTAGTATGGCTGCTGAAGAACAAAACAGCAGCAGTTCCAAAACTTGTTAAAGAAAAATAGTAGTGAGGAGCAGGAATAGTTAAAGAAGATGGGATTAAGGATTTAGTTTATAATTCTTATTCAGTCCAAATCCCTAATGATAAGAGAAAGGTATTCAAAATTATGCCCAAGTTAGTTCATGTTTGAAAATGCGGCTGGTATTTTGCATAACAATAAAGCTTTTTAAATGAGAGGAGCATTTGCTTTACAGTTCATTGTGGCTGGAGGGCCATGTGCCACAATACTTACAGGTGAGGTGTCTAATCTGGTAATTTTGCTCCCCCTTGGAATTCAGTGATCTAAAGCGAGCAACAATTGTTGGTATTATTCTCTCTTCTCCAATCTTTTGCTGATGTAATTCATGCCATCGTAAGGTGCTCTTTGACCACTGAAATTTTGGGACACAGATGAACAAAGCAGTATGTGGAAAATAAATTTGACAGAGTTGCAGAAGGTGCAAGATATTCACAGAAGCGTAAGGATAAAGCAGTCAGGATGAGGCATGGAGATTATATGCCACTTAGGTTACAAAACATGGAGTTGGACTTCCCCAGTGAAAGATTTTGTTTAAAAAAACCCCCAAACCAACATAAAACCAAACCAAAACAAAAAAACAACCTGAAAGAGAAAAGTTAGTGATGATACTGTTAAATCTTTTAAAAAAGACAGCATGTGAGAAGATTCTGTAAAGAAGCATAGCAGAACCAAAGAAAATCAGTGAAGGCAGTAACTAAATGAGAGGTATTTTGAGCTCAGTCATGCATTTCTATGTGATTAGTCCCATTACTATAAGTGAGAGTACTTACTACTGCAAGAGGTGCCGAATTAGACTTGTTCGTAATGTGATAACTTTCAAAATGTAGAAGATACTTTGCTTCAGGAGCTCAGTCATATGGCTCTTAAGTGCTACACCCAATGCATTTATGAAGTAGTGCTTTTGTGGGTTTTGAGAGCACTCTGTTCCCAGTACCTTTCAGTAATACGGGCAGAGGCTTCCATTGAGGTATCCACATATCTGTCGTCATGCCTCCTGCCTCTTCCTGGGATACACCTGAGAAAATAAGAGAGTGGTCTTCTCAGAACTACTCAGTAAAATATAGTCAAACTCCTTCCTCTGCAAACAGCTAATGCTGTAAGACCTTTTAAAGGAGCCCTCTGCGTTGCATCCACGGCATCACATGTATTCATAGAATCATAGAATCATTAAGGTTGGAAAAGACCTCTAAGATCATCAAGTCCAACCATCAACTAACACCACCATGACTCCTAAACCAGGACCTGGAGTGCCACGTCTGTACCTTTTTTGAACGCCTCCAGGGTTGACAACTCCACCACCTCTCTGGGGAGCCTGTTCCAATGCCTAACCACTCTTTCAGTAAAGAAATTCTTCCTGATGTCCAATCTAAACCTCCCCTGACGCAACTTGAGGCCATTCCCTCTCGTCCTATCGCTAGTTTCTTGGGAGAAGAGTCCAACACCCGCTTCACTACAGCCTCCTTTCAGGTAGTTGTAGAGAGCGATAAGGTCTCCCCCTCACCCTCCTCTTCTCCAAACTAAACAGCCCCAGTTCTCTCAGTTGCTCCTCATAGGACTTGTTTTCTAGTCCCTTCACCAGCCTCGTTGCCCTTCTCTGGACACGCTCCAGCACCTCAGTGTCCTTCTTGTACTGAGGGGCCCAAACCTGAACACAGTATTCGAGGTGCGGCCTCACCAGTGCCGAGTACAGGGGCACGATCACTTCCCTACTACTGCTGGTCACACTATTCCTGATACAAGCCAGGATGCTGTTGGCCTTCTTGGCCACCTGGGCACACTGCCGGCTCATGTTCAGCCGGCTGTCGACCAGCACCCCCAGGTCCTTTTCTGCAGGGCAGCTTTCCAGCCACTCCTCCCCAAGCCTGTAGCGTTGCATGCGGTTGTTGTGACCAAAGTGCAGGACCCGGCACTTGGCCTTGTTGAACCTCATACAGTTGGCCTCGGCCCATCGATCCAGCCTGTCCAGATCCCTCTGCAGGGCCTTCCTTCCCTCGAGCAGATCGACACTCCCTCCCAGCTTGGTATCATCTGCAAACTTGCTGAGGGTGCACTCAATCCCCTCATCCAGACCGTTGATGAAGACATTGAACAAAACCGGCCCCAGAACCGAGCCCTGGGGAACACCGCTCGTGACCGGCTGCTGACTGGATTTCACTCCATTCACCACCACTCTCTGAGCTCGGCCATCCAGCCAGTTTTTTACCCAGCGAAGAGTATGCCCGTCCAAGCTGTGAGCTGCCAACTTCTCCAGGAGAAGGCAGAAGACCTTGTACCTTCAAGGAGCTATATGACAATGGTATTTATACCTTCTGCCGTGCACTTGTAGGGTCAGCAGGTAGCTCCTGCTGCACAGAGAGACCACAGCTGGTTTGTTGTGACGAGCAGATGACCACCTCCTGACTTTTGAGCACAAATCACTAAATTGTATCCCATTTTCAGCCAGAAAACTGAGCGTTGCTGTGTTGCACAGACTCAGCGTTTACCGTGGCCTGCTTGCCCTTGGAGCTGCTGAAGTAGCACTGTCTCTAGAAAGAGCCAAGGGATTTTTTTCTATACAGAATCAGAGATGTGCCTCAAAACCCAAGGTGTCTGTTGGGAAATGTGGGGGAGACATAGCATGTATTATTGCCTAGTTCAATCTGTATGGCACCTGCAGTGAAGTCACTTACAGTATTACTGAAGAAAAAATTTCACAGGCATTTCATTTAGTGGCTTTCAGAAGAGCAAAACACACAGAAGTATTTTTCCTTGGCTAATGTTTCAATTTAAAGAGCCATATGTAACTTTTAAACTAAGAGTGATGTGATATATTAGCCAGAGTCAGTGTTTTGCTCAGGGCCTTCACCAAGGATATATATTCAAGCGCAGTGTGATAAATGCTCCGACTCAGGCCTTGGATCTTTCCTCTTTTTATCACAGGTTGACAGCAACTGCGTGTGAAGCTTGGTGAAACTTTTAAAGATATTGATTTTAAATTTATGTAGTATTAAGATAAAGCTGTCCTCTTTAAAGTGGGAAGACAGCTTTGGGGGAAGAGTATACGCTATACTGGTCACTACTTTTATGGGTATTGGTAGTTTATGTGAAGTAATAATGATAACGATGGCAAATACTCCCGGTGGCATTTTTCACGTCTGAAGTGCTTAATGGTTTGGCTGTACTTGCTTCAAAGTGGAGATTTAAAAAAAGGAGTTAAAAAAATTATTTTAAAACGCACAGCATCTTTCTGTGAGTAAATCCTTTTGCATCACGACTGGAGAGCAGTCGCTGCAAAGGCAACTGAGGAGAGCTGTCTGCAGGTACTCACCGGCAGATTGCCAATGACAGGGAACTGGGAAGCAGCACTCCGTTTCTATATGCACCAGAAGCTTTAGTTATTGACCTGAATTTCAATTGCTTGAAACAATTATATCAGATGGGATCATGTCACCAGTCCACCTCTGCTGCAAGCTGGTAGAAAGTAGACAAGCTGAAAAGGAAAGAGGCACGATGGTGCTCCTAACACCTGCGCTGGCGGCTTACGAAGTGGTATAGCGTTACTGTATGGTTGACTTGTTGTGTCGCCTATTAATGAGAAGTTTATTTACCAGGATTATCTTTCTTAGCTGTTTGCACATGCCGTTCTCTATTTGTGAGAAATCCTTCCTGTCTGTGCCACCTGGCAGGTAGGCCAGAGCAGCGTTAGGTTTTGCTAATTAAAGATCGGGCTTGATTTCATGAGTTGGAGGAAGCAAATCCTGCCCTGCTCTTGGCCTGCTCTCTGTAGCACAGGCACATAAGCACAGGGTCTTTTCGTATCCTGGGTTCAAGGTTACGCCGTACAGGGTGCTTTATCGCTGCAGGGCAGTATTTCTTACCCAGCCACTCAGAATGGAGTCCTTAAATAGGTCTAAAAGTCCTTTATATCTGATTCCATGATGCTTGTAAAGTAAATGAATAAAGTGTGCATGCACTGGTGCCAAAGTGTACATGGGGAAATCCTGTGGCACCTCAGCAATGCCTGCAAAGTGACCACAAATGATGGAAGCTAAAAACTCAGCATACTTCCATTAGTCAACCACTTTTGCAATATTCCTAGAGCCATTCTGCACAGGGTTGTAACGGAAATAAAAATTTACATATTTATTTTCATCCTGTAACTCACAAGCAATGTGCTTTAAGTTAGCCTTACTTTGAGCAAGAATTGGACCTCATGACCTTTGAAGGTTGTTCCCAACCAAAGTTGTTCAGTGATTCTATATGTGAATGAAAAGTTTCTCTAGATTAAGAAAAGGGAAAAAAAGAAAAGCATACTTTTAAAAATTATTTTTTCTTTCAGTTTCTACTTCCTTTCTTACTTTTTGCATATCGTGAAAGGATTTTATTCTCCCATTGAAAAGAATGGCAAAGAAGTTCTGCTAGTTTCAGTTGGACCAAGGCTTGGATTTGCACAGACAGAAATGCATTTACATTGCATTTAGAGGGAAAAGCAGGGCATCGCCCTCTTTTGTTTGAAGCTTCTCTTACAGAGTCTTTTGAAAGTATCATGGGCAATGGGCAAAGTTTGTGCAGTGTATGTCTCTTCCCTACAAGTAGCAGGGTGGCTGTGACAAAGGACGAGCGACAATAGCTGCATGGCACCAGGGCAGCCTGAGCGGTCTGCTGTTCACATACAGCCTCCTGTTCCTGAGGCAGTGCACAGAAGAGAGAGAACGGAGGCTTCTCTGATGATCAAAACTGAGCTGCTGAACAGTTAAGAGGAGGCATTATGGTGAAGTCTTTTCAATGGAGAGGATGTAATGCTCCTTCTCTCCCATACAGGATGGGCAACCAAACATGACTCTTTCATGGCATGCTGTCCGTGCAAACCTGCCAGTGTTGGCAGGTGAAAAAGCAGTAATGTGCAGGGCATTTCCAGTCAGAACTACCACTGAGGTACTTGAGCTGTGAATCCACTCTGCTGTGTGGCACATGCAACGGTCATCTGTCCAGCATTCCTGTGATTAAAAGAGCTAGCAGGTCTGTCTGCCTCTGCTTGTCTTTCTGTCAGTGTGCAGCTGAAGTGCTGATATTTTGTGGAAAGAAAGGAATTTCCAAGGCCTCATTTTAAATATGCATGGGTGTATTTCTGTGGATTTATGGAAGCAGGGGGAAGTAAAGGAACTGCGCAGCAATTGTATGCAAATTTAGCAGAAGTATAAATGGCCAAAGGTATAAAGCAGTGAGGACCTGGAATTTGAGGAAGCTCCAAATAGAAGAGAGGGTTACTTGAAAAGGCATCGCTGACACTTAGTTGCCTTCCTTGCTATACTCTTTTGGCCCCTTGGCTTTTTAGATTTCATGGGGAAGCATTAGAAGTGACATGTAGGGAAAGAGGAATGGGGCAAATTACATGTTAGTAAGTAGATGTAAGTCTCCTCCAAGGGAAAGGAGGAACAGGGTGTGAGCTTCCTGGCATATGCTTCCTTGAGTGCTATCTAGGTGTGCTCTGGGTCATCTCTGGGCTTGGATGATGCCTGAGCTCCCTGCCTGGCAGGGGAGGGAAGGAGAGTAGGCGTCAGAGGAGCTTCCTCAGGAGTGCCACTCACAGTCAGAGGGCTAAACCTGGATTCCCCTGGGATTGCAGACTGAAAATAGAAGGGCAAAGGAAATGGTGTATAGTTGGTCCCTACTGAAAACAATGGGATTGTTGCCTTGTAAAACCAAATATTTTTGTGAATGAAGCTTCCAGAGACTGCACGTTTTGGAGTTCCTTTAAAGTGAACTCTCCTAGGAGCTGGTAACCAAGCCAGAGCCCACAGCATGTTTCTATTCTCTGCTGAGTATGACCTGTCCATGCATAGGAAGATATCTGATGGAAACCTGAGTGGACAGAGTGATGTTCCCAGGGGTGCGTACAGCTTAAAAATTAAAATGGGATGCTGGAAAGGAAAAGATGGAAGACACAGAAAATAGTGAGTTCATCTCTTGAGAATGAAAAATCAGAAATGCCTATTTCCTCCCCCAGTCATCTCTTGCTTTGTCTGATATAAACTCAACTGAAATCAGAGGCAATGGGTCCTCTTTTCCATTCAGTTTTTAGAATAGACCCAGTGAGAGAAAATGTGGGCAGACCTTACTGCTGGAAATGCAGGTTTGACCTACAGTTCACTATCTCAGCCATGCTTCCCAGTACCCAAAAGTCTTTTATATGTGGTCCAAGCTAATGATTGTCACTTTTTTAACAGGAAAAATAGCACTAATTAATAGGAATAGTAGCTCAGCATTTATCCACTGTGTTCACTGTAGCACAGAATGATTTTAGTGACTCCATCTTTAACTATGTCTGGCTAAAGGAATAAAAAATTTTCAGCTGTCAGCCACTTTTCTTATTGCATAGCATCTTTGTTAGTAAACAGACTAGCCTGAAATGTTTGGCTTTATGGACTGCCACAGAAAGCAGTCCAGTCTGCGGAGTATTGCAATCTTTGCGTAGGGTGAGGATGAAAGATGATGTATGTCCCAAAATTATGTCCTAACCACCTAATATATCTAGAAGAAGCAATGTAGAGGAAGATCACAAAAGCCTTCTATGCTCCAAGCTCCCAGGGAGGCCTGTCTGCTCAATGAAGCTTGCAGATGTGTCAAAAGGTGAAAGCACACAGAATCACAGAGTGGTTAAGGTTGGAAGGGATCTCTGGAGGTCATCCTGTCCAATCCCCCTGCTCAGGCATGGCCACCCAGACTCAGGATTGCCTAGGACCATGTCCACATGGCTTTGGATTATCTCCAAGGACGGAGGCTCCACAACCTTCCCTGAGCAACCTGTGCCAGTGCTTGGTCACCCTCACAGTAAAAAAAGCATTTCTTGATGTTCAGAGGGAACTTTCTGTGTTTCAGCGTGTGCACATTGCCTCTGGTCCTGTCACTAGGCACCACTGAAAAGAGCCTAGCTCTGTCTTCTTTGCACCCTCCCTTCAGGTATTTCTGCACATTGATGAGATGACCCTAGGCTTTCCCTTCTCCAGGCTGAACAGTCCCAGCTCTCTCAGCCTTCCCTTATATATGAGGTGCTCCAGTCCCTTAATCATCCTTGTTGGCTTTTGCTGGACTCTCTGCAGTATGTCCATGTCTCTCTTATACTGGGAAGCCCAGAACTAGACCCAGCATTTTAGGTGTGTCCAGGCCTGACCAGTGCTGCATAGAGGGGAAGGATCACCTTCCTTGACCTGCTGGCAACACTCCTCCTAATGAAGCCCAGGATATGGTTAGCTGCCTTCACTGCTAAGGCAAGTTGCTGGCTCATGTTCAAGCACAGCTGGCCTTCTCTTACCCATCAGCGAGGCCAGGCCTTGCAGTTGGACATGATGCTGCTGTGATATCTCCGCTCCTTTATGAAGCTCTGTGACAGGGAACAGCCAGGATCAGGAAGCCCAACAGAGAAATTGCAGCGCTGCGCAGTGTACTAGCCCACCTCACTCCAAGTATCCCAGCTGGAAAAAATGTATTTTTAGGCTGCGCTCCAGTGTTGTAGCTCCTCTCCAGCCACAAAACCTACCATGGCATTGGGTTATGCATTGGAGATGGGGTGTGCGTGTCTGGGTTATAATTGCTGTTGAGGAAATACTGCACGACCTCTTACATTCTGCCTTGTGGCACATATTGGGCAGTGTCAGTACAGCGGTTTATTACAGGGCAGTTGAAAATAATCTGGGGCAATGAGGAGTGAAAGGCAAATGCAAAGTAGTGGTTCGGGTTTTTTTTCCTTTGAATGTTCCTGTCACTACCACAGTAGCCTAAGATAACTTTGCTATGGATACAAAGGGTCTAGCTCTCTTAATTCTTCAGGAACAACTTGTTTACAGCCTGACTGCACTAAGAGCATAAAGAGGTGTGCTGTTGTTGATGGCTAACAAAAAAGTACCTCTCTCTGTCTTCATAACAGATGACATTTGCAAAAGCTCCTAATGATGTGGGAACTGAGGCTCTGCTTTCATGTGTGACACAAGCACTTAAGGACTTACGTCTCAGTGATCTTTAAAAGTAGGACTTGCGCTCCCAAAGCATTACCTGCTCTTGTATCTTAGTACTGATGTAGAGTAATGGCTGCATCAGTCTTGTATTTCCAGGTAACAGAAGTGCCTGTTAGGCTGAGCAAGGATGCCATTGTATCACCGTCAATTTAAGTACCTGTTGATAAAGTGCTCTGGAGCTACTGCATTTCCCCCATGCTAGAGAATCTTTTGCTTTGCTGCATTGCACAGTTTTATGACCAAGCTGTCGTATCAGAGCTGGCAGGTACATGTGGCTGAGACGGTCTGTTGCTCTGTGATGGTTATGGATTCAGTTATTTTTAAAGTCAGTTCCTTTGGTGAACAGGAAAACACAAACCTCACTCGTATCGGAGGCTGAACTTCTGGTCCGGCATTCCTTTAGCTGTGCACAGCTTAATGATTTTCTTTTTGATTTTTTTTTTTTTAACATTGCTCTATTTCATCCCTGTATGGAACAGCAGCATATATTCCTTTTTTTGGTGTTCAGCAAGGGAATAAAGGTGCCTGTGACAAATTCACAGGAGGCCTCATTTACTAGCATTACAAAATTCAAATCCAAAGGGTCACACCCACAAGAGCTAATTGTCAAACCATGCTCTACCAATGGAAAAAAAAAATGTTTCCATGGTAACTTGCTAATGAGTCTGCTTGAAAACCTTTCCAAGAAGAACTTTTTTTTCCAGCAGATTAGACATTTGTGAGGTCAAGTGGCTCCTATGCTGTAGGTATAACCTCACATGATTTACCAGTGGTTTTTATGCAGCCCAATTATTTTCAAGGAGAGAGCTTCAAACACAGTCTGTACAAGCAGCACATGTGAAACCAGGTCAGGGCAGGATTTCACCTAATTTAAGGCATCTTCATCTGAGGCAATCATTTTGGCTTCCTTTATAATCAATGTAGAGAAATAGATTCTTGCAGGGTGTTGTTCATCTGACCTATTTTAGACATCAATCTCAGGCTGAGCTGAATCATGCCCTAGAAGTGACATTTTTTTTCTATTGACTATAAAGGGTGCCTGGATGACTATATCGCACTTGTCAATATCTAGATCTGAAGAGATGCCCCGTTCACTCCCCAGATGCTTTTGCAATCTAGAGGTCCAGAAAATATGCTTTTAGAAAAAAAGGTAGAATGATTACTTATATAGTCTGGAAAAGATAAAATGAAGGACACGCATGTAACAGTTTTCAAACACATAAGTCATTTGAAAAGAAGAGAAAAGTGATTGAACTGGACAAAAGGAGTGGGTTAAACACTTCTAATAATAAGGATAGCGAGACACTGATGTTTGACTGAGAAGTACTGTTTATCTACTTTTTTTGTGGAAGCATTCCACAATTTGTTTCACTTTCCAGCACTCTACAAGTTCCAGCCTTCTACTTTAACAGAAAGGTGCTGATATACTTTTTTCCTGTTGTCAAGACAACACATGGTTGTATATCCTCCTTTTGTTTCTCAAGGATGTATTAAAAAAAAAAATGCCCAAGCAAACAGTTTTGGTTTTTTTTTTTTCCTTCCTTGTAAAGGGATTTTTTTTGAGCAAGGATTTTTATGGTTTTGGGTAGGGGCGGTTGCCAAAGAGTTTTGGCTGCCTAGAGTACAAGAAGTGTCATACAGTATTTGAATGGAAATAAAATCTGAAGAAGATAATTAAAATATCAGAAAAGCAATAAAAATTGCATACTTAACATCTACAAACTAAGTGCTTCATGGGACGTCAGGGGGAGATTTCACATGGTTCAAAACAATCAGCAACGGTGCTTTAAAAAAAAAAAGGTAAAAAACTTCTCTCTCATTCCTCTAGTTTACCTGTTGTAGTAACAGGAATATTTGGCAGTGAGATAATTTGAAATGTGACAGTGGATGTTCTTACTATGTGTATTCTTTTTTTCCCCTCTCTACTGGTAGAAGTCAGCCAGTCAGTCAGACCAAAGTTTCCTGAGCAGTTCAAGGTGTTTCACGCCACTGGTACCATTGAAAGAAGGAGTTCTGCCATCTCCTTCCAACTAGCTATGTGTTTCTGCACCCTCATCACCTTCAGCCGTTGCAGATGGTGTTGCATCTGTGCAAAGCACCTGAGCTAGGAACTGACCCTGGATAAAATCAGTGCCTTTTCTTCTCTCTCAGTGTCAGGAAAAGCTTGGTGCAGGTTTGGAAATAAATAGAAGATGAAAGGATAGGACTGCGTCTTTTGGTTACAATGCTAACTTAAAGTGTTGGTGAAAGCAGGAATCCAGTTGTGTGATGCTTGCTTGTTTTGACTGCTTTGTGAAACTTCCTTGGTCACTAGTTGGCATCTTTTAGTAACTTTGCTAAGGGTGAAGTTTAAATATCATTATTCCAATTACAAAGTATAATTTAGGGCGCAAATTGTGCTAGAAAAAGAAAGTGCATTTTGATCTTGCTTTGTTTTCATTAAGGCATCATCTGGAAACCAAGGACATTTGTCATTCTTTTAACAATTTTAGAGTGTGGTGGGGAGTCTGGACCCACTTCCTGTGAAATCGTTAAAAATAATCCAACTAATTTGCATGGGCTTGATGTCTCTTTTCTTCCATGCACTCAGATGAAATGGTTAGTATCTAGCTTCATTGCAGCGACCACCTGCTATTTGCAGAGCAAGCCATTTGCTAGTGGACTCACTGAAAGGAAATTTAGCGATTGGGGGGACAAACATGGATGCTATTACTCTGCTGTGTATGGAGTTGCTTCAACCTGTAGTTTTTAGCCTTGCAAATACAGGTGATTTTCCTCTAGGAAGAAAAGAAAAAAAGGATTTTCCTGTTTACAAAAGTGTAAGTTATAAATCCTATCAGAACTGCTGTTTTTGACAGCTGAGTTCAGACATTGTCTCTCTAAAGCTTTATTTTCTAGTATGCTTTCCCAAATGGAAGCAGATATGTTCAAAACTGTGAAAATGTCATTTCAGGTTTGGTCATTGTCCTCTATTATTTTTCTGTTTGACCCAGAGTTCAGTTGCACAACTTGGTCACAATGATTACATGCAAAACAAATTTCTGCCCATTTCTGCAATACTTAAGTTTGCTCAGAGGTTAATGTCTCTGACTTCTGGATTGCTAACTCAAAACATATTGTGAGTTGGTGTAAGTTTTAGTCAATGTGACATAGGTTTTTTTCTTAAAGTGTTTAAACCCTTAAACTCCTATTTCTATTCAGGAGTGTTCAGAGCCTGAGTCTTGAGAGCGGAAGAGGGCGAGTGCAAAATCCAGTAGCATATGTTCTGAAATATTTTGAAATTTAAACTACGTAATTCCAAACTTTACCCTTTCTGGGTACTTTTCTTGCCTCATGAGTTTATATTCTCTAAAAATTCACAGCTATTATGCATCAGCATTTAGAACATCAGATGGAGCAAAGCTTTACAGTCTGGATCTTCCTTGCAGAGGAAACAAAGTGGGAAAGGAGAGAAACCACTGAAATTGCTACCACATTTTAAAACTTCAGAAAGGTGAATGCATGGTGTAGTGGTTTAACTCAGCAGGCAGCTAAACACCACACAGCCACTTGCTTACTCCGCGCCCGGTGGGATGGGGGAGAGAATTGGAAGAGTAAAAGTGAGAAAACTCATGGGTTGAGATAAAGACAGTTTAATAGGCAAAGCAAAATGAGGAATTCATTCAGGTGGTGTTCAGCGATCTCCAGGAAAGCAGGGCTCCATCACGCATAATGGTTACTTGGGAAGACAAATGCCCTCACTCTGAACGTCCCCCCTTTCCTTTTTCTTCCCCCAGCTTTATGTGCTGAAGTCCCTTTGACTCAAGTTCACACTGGAGCTCCAGCCTGGAACCCCAGGACACATGGGAAGTTTGAAACTGCTTCCTTAAACAGGGGCCCAGAAACTTCTTGTTCTTCACCAGTGAAGGAGGAGATGCTAGTGAAATTTGAGGAAAAATGGATTTGTGCAGTAGATTTGCTTCTGGGACTGCAGCACAGCTTGGTGCGTTGCAAACAGAAATGCTTTATGTGCCAAAGGCTATTAAATGTGGTATGTGCTGGAATACTGACTATGGATGCTGCAGATTAGCGGCAGGCTGGGAGTTTTGGAGAGGACTACTGGAGTTGTACAGGCACCTTCCCTGGGTGGCCGGTGGACTTACCTCAGTGAATGTCTATAAAGTTGCATGCACTTACTCAAGCTGGCTCTGAAGTGGATGGACCCTAGCTAGATGCAGGCTGGAAGGTATCTTCTAGTTATGTTATCACCCTGCTGTACCCAAACTAATAAAGCCTTCTGAAAGCTTGCTAGCTTTATAAATGTATTTCTTACAGTAGGATTTTTTAAACTTTGATTAAACGGTGCTGTTTTGAAAGGGAAAAAAGCACTCTAAAGACTAATACTGCGAGGGTTTTAGCTATTTTGATTCTAAGCTAAACCTGTTCAATGTGTATGTTAGTGCTCATATACATGCACAGACCAATCTAAATCCAGGTTGCAGCATGCTTCACTGAGGTTCATGATTTCTAATGACTTTGCTTGTACAAATGTCACCATCTGGAACTAGGTCATGTGACTTTTTGTATTGAAGGAACAGACTGATTATATTTAGAAATCTGAGACTCTAGATTTTCTTGTGATATTACATTACGCTGTCACGTCAAATTTCAGTAAGGGCGGATTTGTGCGGTTTCCATCTAAAACAAATAGCTACAAAATTCACAATGATTACCCAATAAGGTTGTATCACTTGATTCTTTCACAAGAAATCAAAAGAAAGAAAAAATTATTTCCTTCTGTTGTGCAGATTATATGTTTTTCAGCTTTTCTTATTCAGCTCTGCTGAAGCTTCTGCATGTTAAGGTGCATTTCAGAATGTACTTATTAAGCTGAGTACATTAGAAACTTCTCACTTGAGACCGAAAGGGCACTGTAAGTTCATGTATTCAGATAATAATCAGTTATATCTGCAGTTCTAGTCTGGGAGACTGAACCCTACTGTGGCTGATTGTATCTGCAGCTGAAACTGGTGATAGTTCAAGAAACCTTGATATGGACAGTTTGGAATTGCTCTTTGAAAGTTTCAAATTTTGTGTGGGTGTCAAATTTTAAGACTTCAGATATTCTTTTGAATTACTGTGCCTACATCCTGGCCTGAATCCAGGGATACTGCTTATGCCACAAATAGATTTCTTCAGAAAAGCCTCAAGAGATTAAAAGTCAAGCCTTCTTTTACAGACCTGAAAACTGGTTGTTATTCTTATCCTCCCCTTAACTGTTTTCTTGGGAAGAACGTGACCTTAGAAAACAGAGGGTTAGGTGGGTGGGAAAGGCCTGCCGCTTCCTGGGCTGTGCTGTGGGTACAGTGAGGCTGTTACTGCAGGTGTAGTGTTTTTTATATTTTTTTTCCAGCCCAGGCTGGAAGAGACCTTGAAAGATCATCCGGTCCAACCTTTTGTGGGAAAGGGAGCCTAGATGAGATTATCTAACATCTCATCCAGTCGCATCTTGAAAACCTCCAGTGATGGGGACTCTACCACATCCCTGGGGAGGTTGTTCCAGTGATTTATAGTTCTTCCTGTAAAAAATTTCTCATATCAAGATGAAACCTCTCCTGGTGCAACTTGTACCTGTTGTCCCTTGTCTGCCCCATGTGGCTCCTTGTGAAGAGAGAGCCTCCATCCCCTTTGTAGCTGCCCTTTAAGTATTGGAATACTGTGATGAGGTCCCCCCTGAGCCTTCTCTTCTCCAGGGAGAAAAGACCTAACTCCTTCAGTCTTTCCTCATACAGCAGGTTCTCCAGCCCTTTGATCATCTTCATGGCCCTCCTTTGGACCCTCTCCGTCTGTCCGCATTTTTGAATTGCGGGGACCAGAGCTGGATACGGTATGCCAGGTGCCGCCTGAGAAGCGCTGAGTGGGATGATTGTGTCCCTATCTCTGCTAGTAATGTCCCTGCAGATGCAGCCCAGGATCGGTTTTGCCTTCGTTGCTGCAGTGGCACACTGCTGACTCGTGTTCAGCTTGTCCACCAGGACCCCCAGGTCCCTTTCAGCAAGGCTGCTCCCCAGCCACGCAGATCCTAGCCTGTACTGGGCTCCTTGGTTATGATGTCCCAGGTGCAGGACTTTGCACTTTTCTTTGTTAAACTTCATACAGTTCTTGCTAGTCCACTTTTCCAGCCTGTCCAAGTCTCTCTGTAAGATGGCTCTTCCTTCCAGCGTGCCCACCTCACTACCCAGTTTAGTGTCATCAGCAAACTTGGTGCAAGTGCTTTCAATCCCATCGTATAGATCATGTATGAAGATGTTGGAAGAGCGTGGGGCCTGGTATTGATGCCTGGGAGACCTCACTTGTGACAGGCTGCTAGCCTGAGTAAAAACTATTGATCACCACCCTCTGAGTATGGCCTGTGAGCCAGTTTCCCACCCATCTCACAGACCACCCATGCAGTCTGTATCTTGCCAGTTTGGCCAGAAGAAGGCTGTGGGAAACAGCATTGAACACTTTGCTGAAGTCCAGGTAAACAACACCTCCTGCTCTCACCATGTAACACAAAATGTTATTTTGTTGTAGGAGGTGATCAGGTTAAGTCTGGCGTGATTTGCCCTTGGCAAACCTGCACTGGCTTTTCCTAATCACCTGCTTCATTTGGTTTGTAAGAGTTTCTAGGAGGACTTGTTCCATTACTTTCCCAGGGAGTGAATTAAGACTAATGGGCCTGTAGTTTCCTGGGTCCTCTTTTGGGCCCTTCTTGTAGATGGATATGACATTTGCCCTCTCCTGGGTATTGGGGATATCCCCTGGTCTCCGTGATTTTTCAAATATTATAAACGGTGGCCTTGCAACAGCGTCGGCCACTTCTCTTACCACCCTGGGGTGGATCCCCTCTGGGACCATAGATTTTGGCTATTGGTGAGCCAACGTGTGTTGTTGTAGCTACTTGATCCTGTGATCTGGGGTCTACCTATGTTGGTAAAGACAGAGGCAAAGAAGGTATTGAGATCCCCTGCCTTGTCAGCATTATTAGTAACTAGTTTCCCTGCCCGGTTTTGCAACGGGCCTATGTCTTCCCTGTGCTTCCGCTTACCGCTCATGTACCTGAAGACCTCTTCGGCCTAAACCCCTATCTCTGACTGGCAAGACAGAGGGGAAGATCACTTGGGCACCTGTCCCTTTCACTTGCGCCCCCAAGGCTGCGAAGTCCTGCTTGATCTTGCCCAGGTTTTGCTTTACCGTGTCACGGTGCCCCTGTGGAAAAGAAACAGGGGATAGTAGTCTGTGCTTTTAACCAGCGTGGCAGCCTCCCTGTGACATCCCGGAGCAGTCCTGGGAGGCCAGCACCATGGGGCCTAGTATTTCTTCTTGTAAAGTCTCAAGTTATACGCTGTTGCTTGTTCCTCCTCCCAAATACAGCGTAGCCTGCTGACTGCTGCCTTCCTCCTGCAGCTCCTCCACCCGCTGAGTGACTCCACCAGAGCTCACCTTGGGCAGGTGGAGACTTAGGAGGGGAGGTGTGGTCTTTGCAGCCCTCTACCTGGGCAGCAGCTTCCCTGGTAGGAAGGCTTCCCTGGTAGGAACCTCTGTCAGGACGGTCACCCCCAGTTAGCCTGGCCAGGTAGCTGCAGAGTGCAGCCCTTGCCTGCTCTCCGCCACCACGCTCCCGCCAACCCCAATAGCGCTGCCTAACAAGCCCTCCTAATTCTCTGGAGGCCTCGGGCTGCTGGGCAGGATTGCACGGCCACCAGCTAGCTGGGGTGTCCGTGGGGGCTGCAGCCGAAGGCGGCGGGTGAGCAGAGCAGGCAGCAGCCCCGCCGCTGGCAGGGTGCGCTGCCCTTCCCGCGCCGACGNGAATGCGGCCTCCTTGCACCCCCCTGCCTGGGCAGGAGCCACAGGCAGCGCTGGCCTCTGGGGGGGCAGCTGGTACCGGGCAAGGTGCCTGAAAATAGCGGGGGAATAGGGCAGTTGTCCTTAGGCTTTTTTCCCAGAGGGAACACAGTTCTCCTAGGTCTGCTTCTCTGGTCAGTGACAACATTTATTTCCCCTGCTTTTTGTCTTCTTCTTCCCTTGTTTTTCCTATGTTGTAAGTGAAACATCTTGGATTGCTCCACGCATTGCCAGGCGACAGCAGGGGTGAAGAAGAGGGGTAAAAGGCGTCTCAGAAGCCATGGAGGGAGCGGGCTGAGCTCTGTGTGGGAGCAGCTGTCGGTCAGAGAGCACCAGGTTGCTGCTGGGGAGGTTTCACCGAGGAGGAAACGTAGGTTTTTGCCGGCTGAGTCACGTCCTTTTAATTTCTTCCTGGTACAAAAGCCCCGTGAATCGTTGTGAAAGTGCTAAGTGTCGTCTCCCAGTACGAAAAGTAGCGATTTCTTTCCTCATAGTTATTACCACGGCGGATGGCCAGATGCGCGAGAGTAACAAAATCCAGGAATTGCATTTTAAAAACTGTGTCCCAGAATGCAAAAAACCACATTGTTTGTATTTAGTTCTTGCTGGAGGCATATGCCGTGACAGACAATGTGAAAAAACCCTTTGGTTTGGAGAAAGGGTATTACAAAACAGTATTCAAAGGGCTACACAAATAATTTCACACAGGGCTTGCGAATGTTTCTGCAATGTCCCTGGTGGCCTTTCCTGGCATCTGCTATGCTGTTACCAACCATGAACTCCAGGAAATCCACAAACATTTTGAAATCTATCTTGGGATGAAATGTTCAGATGTAAATGTTCTTGAACTTTAGAGGAGTTAAGGTCTGGATGCCCACAATGTGATGCCATCCCTTTCCTTAATGAGCTGACAACCCAGATCTGAACACCCCCTGGTACCTTTCGAACTGTGGGTGTACGTTTCAGTGGGGGATTATCATGAGTTTGTGGTATTGCAGGAGGTACTTTTGAATCTGGATACACCTAGAATATATTTTTGATTGTATGTTCAGACAAACAAACAAAACTTCATGGGGTAGCAGTGGAGTGATGAAACTGAATGGGTTCTCTCTTTTCTTGTTGAGTTTTTTTTTTTCTTTTTCTCCTGTGTGATGGAATACAGAAAAATGGGCTTGAGCCCTGACATGAGCTCTCAGCAGGGATACCACTCTTCCCTCTGCATAGAACTGGCTCATTGATGCCCAGAAAATTGCAAAATAGTGGGACTGCAATTAAGAAGCAGCAGTGCTAAAGGTGGGTGTGACTTGTGCGGTAGAAAAGATGCTCCTTTTCTAGGTGATGGAAAGCAAATTCTGCTTTCCCTGACTCCCACATGGCCCCTTTGTTTTCAGCAGGCTTCCCACCAGTGCCTCGGGAAGCCTGTTCTTAGGTGCAAGCAAAAGCAGAATTTTCTCTTTATTATTCCCATACCTCAGAGGCAATTCTGCTTTCACTGAACTGAACGGAAATTCATGAGTGGGGATGATGTTTAGATTTGTCTGTAGTGCCACAGTAGAGTTCATGCAGCCCTGCCCGTCTTCAATAAATGTCAGCTTTGTGTTGCGGTTTTCACTGAAGTGACATCTACTGAATGGGAGAAGACCCGTGGGAGAAAATAAGCTGACGACAGAAGTTTTGAACAACGGGCTTGGGAACAATAGATGTGCATGTTTATAGAGTACATCTCTTTCAATCTCCTAAGAGGATTTTTTCCTCTCATAACTTGAGTAGGATGGAAATCTTTTCGGTCTGGTGGATTTGATATTTTTAACTTCACTTTTTATTGTGTTGTGAAAAAAAAATGAACACAATCTTCTCGTTTACATCCCACAGCATTACCCGCTGGTCCAAAATGTCTGAGGCTTTCACATCTATTCCACACCTCTGCTAACACTGTGCCAGTCTTGATCTGCTTGAATGAAAGTCGCTATTGCGAATAATGTTACTGACTTCCCCATCTTCTCACTCTGGTTTTCCTCTGTTTCTCAGGCATGCTTTCTAGAGACTGCATATAAGGGAGAGAGATTACTACAGTCCTTTCTTACTCCTAAAGGAATCTGAAAATTCTGTTATGAGTCACTTGCTGTAAAGTTATCTCCTGAAGCCATTGCAGAAATACTTAAGATTTTGTAGAAATTCTTGTGACGCTCAGGAAGGTACAATCCTTTTATTATGCTCAGTTTAACAGAAGTCTCTGCAGCCTTGGTCTCATCATCTTTAATGCTACATTTGAGGATTACTGATTCTCCCAGGCAGGGTGCCCTGCTGTTGAATTAGCCAGGCACAGCACAGAGCCCTTGGTCTGGCCATGGTGAATACGTTTTTGGATAGACTCTGACTTGCATGGTGAGTTTATGTTATTTGAAGGATTTGCTACATCAGTGGCGTTTTTGACCCAACACTGTAAGCCTTTTAAAGGCATATACTTTAATTCTCACCCCTCCCCAATGAACCACTCTGAGACTCTGTAGAATGCAGGATTATTGCACTATAATATAAGGTATTAATATAGCGGCAAAGCAGTCTTCCTTGCTGATTTCCTCCTACCACAATAACATTGTTTCATAATGTGTGTACTGGAATGAAAATGCTAATAAATGCAGCATGAATATTTGCTAACTACAGGTATTTTTACAGTGCTGATCCCTCTAATATCAAGACAGATGTAATGATAGTCATCTGTGTACTTCTGTGAGTGTGTGCTATGTTTAGTTTGTTAATGGACTGGAGAGTGATTTCTGATCATGATTCGTGCGTTATTAGGAAGGGAAAAAGTGGTTGTGGAAATGACAGGAGAGACTGGGAGCTTAAGTTTATAAATAATTGTAGCATCTGACAGTTAATCCAGTCTCAGTGGAAACTCTTTGGGAACAGTGCTAAGCACTGGATCTTGGTGAAGGGTCAGAGTAAGGTGGGAGAGGGAACTATGGCTTTATTCAGATCTTCCCTCCAGTTCACTTAAGTAAGAGTGGACGAAAACCCACTTGTAAAGAAGCACTTTTGAATCTTCCTCCAGACTTTGAGGGGTATTGCCTTTTTATTTATACTAATGTACAGTCTTTAAAATATTTTCCTCTGGAAAAGTGTCTCGATCTATGTGTTTCTTACTTATTGAAGTGTGTTGATATTAACTGTTACGTAAAGAAGCTCTTTGTATCAGAACTACTAGACGAATATTGTTACAGAACTGTATGTAAGTAGTGATATAACTTAACTATGATTTCTCAGACATCACAGGAGGTTATTTTTATCAAAAGAATTGGTGCTGACTTGGAGTTGGTAACACTTATGCAAGCTCATTTTATGAAGCATAAGATCATGGGTAAAACAGGTGTCTTAAAGGTGATGATAGGGTGGGATTCAATCTGAGCCTTACGTGCCAGGTGAGATTTTGTAAATCAGACAACCAAGCAGATAGCTTCCTTGTGAACTGGTATTCATCTGGGATTAATTTAGGGACTAATGCCATTGCACAGTTGTGGCTTGACTGTACATTTTCCTTAAAGACATTTTTCAATAGGAAGCTGAGTTTTCAAGTTAATTTGTACAAGTCCCTGTTTCCTCTGAGAAATACTGTTTTTGCTGTAAAACTAAAAGGTGCCCAAGCTGAAAGAGCCTTAGCTTTCAAATGAAAGTCAGTACTTTCCATGGGAAACATCCAGAGACTCTTTAAAAATATTTTGTAGAGGCCTTCACACATCCTCCTCAAAACCCCTCCTTTTTTTCTAAACAGCTTAATTGGCAGTGTAATTTCTCTGACGGCCAAAACACCCTTTTGAAATCCAATTACTAAACTGCTGTGCATCTTTGGACATGGCATCTTGAATTTACTTTCTGTCAAATTTCAACAAAGTGGGAAAAACTGCTTCTTTTTCTCTGTTCACATTCTTAATTAGAATAGCATAGTTCAGCTGAAAGGGACCTACAATGATCATCTAGTCCAACTGCCTGACCACTTCAGGGCTGACCAAAAGTTAAAGCATGGTATTAAGGGCATTGCCCAAATGCCTCTTAAACACCGACAGGCATGGGGCATCGACCGCCTCTCCAGGAAGCCTGTTCCAGGCTTTGACCACCCTCTCGGTAAAGAAATGTTGCCTCGTGTCAAGTCCGAACCTCCCCTGAGGGACGCAGCTTTGAGCCATTCCCACGCCTCCTGGCACTGGGTATCAGGGAGAAGAGATCTTGCACCTCCCTCTCCACTTCCCCTCCTCAGGAAACCACAGAGAGCAAGGAGGTCGCCCCTCAGCCTCCTTCTCTGCAAACTAGACAAACCCAGAGTCCTCCCTCAGAGGATGTGCCTTCCATCCCCTTCACTGGCTTTGGTGCCCTCCTCGGGACACATTCAAGTACCTTCATATCCTTTTGAAATGGTGGGGCCCAATTTACGGGATTGCATGCCCCACAGTATGGCAGTGCAATTAGTATGGCTATGCTAATTTTTTCAGGATATGCTATGTCAGCATGCATTTGACCTGCGTGGCCCTTAGCAGAGAGGAAAGCATGGTCTTAAAATGCCCTGGCTACCAGTTTGTTTTCGAGCATAACCCAAAGCATAGGTTTTACCTCGTAAACCCCATGTTGTTTGAAATCCTTGCTCCTCCAAAGACTGCCTTTTTCCTCAAAGCCCTCTGGACAGGGGGCCCTCATGGCAAGGGAATTCCTCTCTAGCCTCGCTCTGCCTGCTGATCTCTCAGATCCACCTTTGGACACGTGCAAGGGCCTGTCTCCTCACACTGAGCTTGCATCAAAATGGTGAGACTCTTTAACTGAACAGACGTAGCCTGGCAGCTTTCTGCACTCATTGCACCAGTTCTGCAAACTAATTACCACGTATGTGCCAGAAGATTGTTTTTCATAGTTTCTTTAATTAATTAAAAAAAAAAAAACCATGAAGTTCCTTTGTATCTGAATGACATCATCAGTAATTTCATCACACTGACATTCACAGATGGCTTCAGGTGAGGGGACAAAAAGCAAAATCTTCAGTCCTCCTTTACAGCTATGTTCCAGGCGCATAGGGCCTCTTAAAGAGAGGCAGTTGCCCTTTAGTGTTGGATGGCCACCTGGCCAGCTACCTCCTTACCCATATCAGCGTTACCAACAACAGCCTTCCTCTTCACTAAACGCCTGCAGAATTCATTGAAAAAATCATCAGCAACCTTTATTCACCCTTCTGGAGAGTAAAGCATATCCCCACAGACAGCAGTGCCACGAACTGCATTGCACTGAGCCACCAGTGTTTTGTCTCTCGGACCTTTTTCAGCGTCGGGGCTGATTTGGCACTTTCTCCCATGAAACTTCCAAAATGGAAGCTCGGTTCATGCCAGCTGTGGCTATTTTCTTCCCTAGGAGGCAGACACCCACTTTGAAAGGGACTGGAGTGACACCACCAGCTTCATGTTCAGAGCCCACCCACACAGCCCATCCGTTGCCCAGCCGGCCGGGGGAGGGCTGGATCTGCTGTTCGTGACTGTGTGGAGCTGGAGTCCAGCAGGCTACTGAGGGCTGAAAGCCCACTTAACACATCTCTCAGGCTCCACCCTTCATGCTTTGCTGCCATCAAATGTTGAAAGAGTGAAGTTCATGGTCAGGTCTTTGGAATTTAGACTGCAGAAAAGCATCATTCAAGAAATGCAGGTTTCCTTGTCCCCATCATATTCTAGATTTCATGGCACCCATGAGGCAGAAGCAGCTCTATCTCATGGCATAGATCTAGGGCCCCCATCCTCCCTACCAGCTGAAGCTCTGACAGAAGAGACACCCCCTACATCAACAGGCCCTGAGTGAAGAACCGCAGGGTAGAAATAGGTAACACAACGTCAGGTGGAGCGCCATGAGTTTCTGCGACAGTTTGGAAACACTGGAGTAGGCAAATGTTCCTGGAGGCATGAGCAGATCACAGGGTGACTGTGAGCCACGGATGTGATACAGGCAAATGCATTCTTGTGTGTCAGGCAAGATATTTCCATAGGAAAGGCAAGCATTGTGCAAAGCCCTGGTGAGAACTAACTCACCTGTGGACGTTTCTCATTCCTCGGGTTCAGGGAAGATAAATTCCATCTGGGATGAAGGCAGACAAAGACTAAGCAGCTGATTAGGGGCATGGAGGACCTATAGAAGAACATGCTGGAAGGTGTTATTTAAAAGATGTGTAGATATCATGCTTAGGGACATGGTTTAGTGGTGGACTTGGCAATGCTAGTTGACGGTTGGACCGTAAAATCATCATCTTAAAGGTCTTTTCCAACCTAACCAATTCTATGATTCTGTTCTATGACAACTGGAAGCAGCAAGAGAAAGGCCGAGAGGACTGCCATCGCTTTCAAGAAAGGTATCAAGGATGAAAGCCAAAGAAGGAAAAGGGCTATTGAAGTGTGAGGAAAAATATGATCAAGAACACAAAAGAGTTCAGGACTTCTTTCCAAGAAGACGACCTCACCATAAACAGTGTAGTGGCAAATGTCCCTTGGTGCGTTGGTAAGGGATCGTGAGGAAATCATGCATGTTCCCTATGTCTCTGCAAAGTTCCTGTAGAGGGAACCAAACCCCTCTCTTTCAGCTCTGGCATCACCACAACCAAGTTAATGTCTATGGTACAAATGCCTTTATTTACATAGTCTGATGGTACATACTAATTTTGGCACCAATGTACAAAATGACAAGAATAGTACCTTCCTTACTCTTTCAGTACTCCAAATACTAAAACCTAAAGGAAAAGGAGACTTGCCAGGGTTTTAGATAAGATCTGAACATGCTCCCACAAAGTGAGGTAGAGAAATAACTCTCAGAAAGGTTAAAGTCACAAATGAGCTCTGAAAGTTTTACCCCATGGTTGAAGCGCGGTTTGTATCCTGTATAAACATGGTCAATGGGTGTGTTTAACAGAGGAGCCGCGCAGCTTGGTTTCAGTGGGAAAAGGGGATGTGATGGCAATAGCAGCAATGGGCTATTTTTACAGTTTGGAAGAGTTGTCCTTTGCCTGGCTGTGCTTTGGGCACGAATCCAAATGTTCTAGGTCTGAAAATGACCAACCTTTCCAGTTGACCACTGTCACCTCTGCACACTTGTTTTTCAAAGCCTGTCTTATTTCCATGGCAGTTTGTTGGCACTGTCCATTCCAACCTATGGCTCTGGTTACACTTTGGCTTTCCTCCAGGCTGTGGCTGCTGAAATCACCCCCCTTATGCCCCAGGAAAAGGGTTTGTGTCCAGTCAGATCAAGTCCCTGGTCCTCCTTGCCGTGGGGCCTCATGGACGTTAGCTCCGGCACAGAGAGGGGATGGCTAATAGAGGTGGTCTCTGGGCTGCAGGGTTGGTTTCTGCCATGGCCTGAGAGAAGAGTAACAGCATGAGGTTTGTCCTTGGGAGCCGAGTGGCACAAGATGCATCAGGGACGCCCAGCAGCTGTGCCATTGTATGGCCACCAAGGGCAGGGACAGCCCGCTGGGCCTCCTGGGCACCGGGACTGCCTCGGGGCCAGCACCCCAAAGGCCATCCTCCAAAGCATGCTGGGTGGAGGGATGCTGGGTGGGGTTGTGGCAGGCGGGGCTGCGCATGGGGGGCCCCGTCACCCCCACGTCACAGTGCCACCAGCCTGCAACACCGCAGTCACAATGCCCCGGGGCAGGATAAAGGGGAGTATCCTCCTGTGTCCTGCTGCCAGACCTGGCTTGGGGCCAGCCTGAAGACATCCGAGAGGAAGTCCTTGAGGAGCTGTAGGAATTACTTGGAGGGGCCTGGGGGAGGAAGACTGGAGGCTGGACGAGGCTGCTGGAGATGAGAAGAACCACCAACACCTGGAGGTGCCCGAGGCTATCAGGTCTTTTCAGCTGCACAGCAGTGGCAAGACCAAGGGAATGCCTTCTTGAGGAGCACTGCAGAGCTCGCCGTCCTCATCCCCCATGGAGCCAGGGGTAGCAGCTGTAAGAAATGGGATGCAGAGATGCTGCAAGGGGTGCCAGTGCTTTGGAGCAGCCACTGGTGTCCTGCCAGGAGCGGAAAGGATTCTTGCCCCTGGAGTTGATCATGCCGAGGGCATCTGGCCATTCTCGGAAGCCCCCGAGATGGCTCCAGGTTGAGGGAGAGTAGGGCTTGGGCATCTCCTGGGAGGCATGACCAGCCTGTGGGACGAGGAGGCAGGTCTTGCTCGCATGCTCAGGGAATAGCCGATCGCCAGCTCTGGGGTCAGGAAGGAATTTTCCCCCGGGGCACATTGGCACTGCTCCCCGGGGGTTTTTTGCCTTCCTCTGCAGCACTGAGCATGACCACTTGTCAGGGCTCCTCTGGTCCCTTTTGGCTAGGTTACTGCCTGCCTGCCCATGCACCACAAAGATGGCCTCTCGTGCCCTGCAGCTAGGGGGAGGAAGGCTTTTTTTCCCCCAGGGTTGGCTAGCAACTGTCCGTGGGGTTTTTTTGCCTTCCTCTGCAGCATTGTGCACAGCCCCTTGCCAGGCCTCCTTTGGGCCATTTGGGCAAGGTGCCTGCTGCTCCTGCTCCACGAAGGTGGCCCTCGTGCCCCGCATCCGGGGGGAGGAAGCTTTCTAGACTCCCAGGACAGGCCCCAGGGTGGCCCCTGGGCTTTGCTTCTTCTGTAGCACTGAGCTTAGCCCCTCGTCAGGGCTCCTCTGGGCCCTTTTGGCTCGCTTCTTGCCTGCTGGTCTTGCACCTGCAAGGTGCCGCTCGTGCCCTGGCTCTCTCTGGCTCTCTTGCCCATTGCAAGTTTGGAGCGGGAGCCAGCTCTGCTCTCCCTTGGCTCCGTCTCCCCAGGGGTTCTTGCTCGTGCAAAACAGCCTGTGCTTGGAAGGCCTCCAGGCTCGCCCCACCATCAGGAGCTGCGACTTTCCGGCTCTCCCCACGTGCAATACAACCGCAGGGCAGGCACGAGAGCGCTTGTCATGCATTACTGGCCAAGAAGCACAGCGGAGCAGGTTTTGGACGGCAAAAAGTATGCTTGTCGTTGCTACCTGTCCTACTTGGGAAAATAGCCCACAGTGCCACACAACTCCTCTTCTTTTGTGTGTGGTTGGTCCTGATCCTCATGCTTCGCATTCCCACTCTTCAGAAAACAGGGACTGCTTGGCCTGTGTTCCTGCTGCCACTTGCTGTGGCTCTGGGACTTGCCTTTGCCAGACTGCAAGGGATGGTTTTTCAAGCTCAGCTGAAGAACGCATCAGCCTGCTCCTGGCTACACATGCACATCATGTTAATGCTTGTGAGCATCGGCTCTGAAAGAGATTCAGAAAAATAATATAAAATAAAAATAAAACCAAAAAGAAAATCCTGTTTCCACTTGTAACCTCTGTGTTATGTGTCCTTGAAAGTGTTTTTGGAACTGAAAAACCCTTGGCATTTCAGGCAAATAACAGTTTCATTGTTATTCGAGTCATGGTGAGCGCAGGGAATAGAAATAGAACAGACCAGAACAGAATAGTGATGCTATGTTATGCCTAGAGTTCTGCATGACAAGCTCTGACCTAGGCCTGAGGGCTCCATCCAGGGGAGCAGCTCTCTGCAGTGCAGGTCCCAGGCCCATCCAGGAGACAGGGGCAGAGACGGGCACACATACAACATGGCTCAGGCACGGACTGAAGGCCCCCGACTGAGCTGAGACACGTCCCCTGGGCCCTTGGTGGGAGACTGTGTGGGTTGGGGTCTCAGGGGAGGCTGGTCCCAGACACTGAGGCCTGTGAGCACCCCCAGGACCCTGCCAGAAGTAGACTTGCACTGCTCATATGCTTGCCTTTAGACATTGATGGTTGCCCACTTCGGAGACAGAGTATTGGGCCAGATGGACCTTCCCTCTGATGGAGTACTGTTATTCTCAAGCTCTTGTGTTGTAGCATGTTTTTCCACTGGTAACAGCTCAGGCATTTCTAAAAATGAGTACAAGGAGAAAAAAAGAATCCGTGGGGAAATGAACAGATATTGCTCACCTCAAAAAGATTTGCAACCATTTAGTTGAAGACCCTGTCCTGCTTCAGACTGGGGCTTGATCTTTGAGCCTTGCTAGTGTCAGAGATGTGGGGTTTTGCCATCCTGTGGAAACCCAGCTCAACTGAATGAACACAGAAGACTGTCAAAAACCGCACTTCACACTTGCTTTTTGCAAATCTGTGCAGATGTTCCAGTTATCTCGAGAAGATCCAGAGCTCTCACCCCCATCAGAAGGTACATGCCTCCTTCCCACAAAGTGACAGAGCTAATGCCTAGGCTGGGACATGGTTACCCATTCAATGCCTTCTGCTACTGCAGAGCTGGGAAGAAATGTCATCAGAGATTTCCTCAGCATGTACTGCTAGGGAAAGGAGGAGGTAGGAAGAAGAATAGCATAGTATAGCACAGCATAGTTGAGCTGGAAGGGACCTACAACGATCATCTCGTCCAACTGCCTGATCACTTCGGGGCTGACCAAAAGTTTAAACATGGGATTAAGGGTGTTGTCCAAATGCCTCTTAAACACTGACAGGCTTGGGGCGTTGACCACCTCTCCAGGAAGCTTGTTCTAGGATTTGACCACCCTATCGGTAAAGAAATGTTTCATCATGTGAAGTCTGAACCTCCCCTGATGCAGCTTTGAACCATTAATTAAACACCTCTACTGCAAGTCATTTGAAATTTGTCCTTCAGTTTAGACATCATCCCATTACCTAGAGGTATGAAACAGATAGTGACTTGGCGGTGTCACAGAGGTGTACAGGCAGCTGTCTGTATTCTGTTACTTGAGGTTCAGTGTTTGAAGTCAATACCTGAAGTTGTGAGCTTGGTTCAGTAAAGTGTATGCTTCCTCCTCAGGACTTGACCCGGTGTCCCTGAGGAAAACAGATTGTTTCTGCTGACTCACAAAGGACTTGAAATCAGGGCTGTTATGCTTTTAGGGTCCACCTGCACAAGGGGGCTAGTTTCAGAGTGATATGACTTGATGTGTAACCACATCATAATCGGTGATTATATATAAGGGCTATATCTGAGTGACAAGCCAGTATTTAAAAAACACAAGAGTTGCTGATCTGAGCCTGACTAAGGCATGTGCAGTCCAGTGGTCTGTCTCAGGTGGTGGCCAGAAGTGCAGGATGATCAGCTTATTTTTTAGAGCCTTGTGGTAAGGGGACGTGCCTCTTGGATTGGATGATCAAGGCCAGGGCCACATGTTTCCCATTCTTCTGCTGGGAAGAGGTAACTTTTCCAGGCTCAAAAAGAGTGGAGAGAAAAAACCCCTGGCGTTTCAAGGAAAGTAGCGAAGTAAGAAGCTTCTGCAGATTTTTGCTCAGATTTCTTCCGTATTCCAGTCTGCCCTAGTCAGACTGGGGTACCTGGGCATCCTGTGACAGCAATTGCTTATGGAATAATGTAGGAAAAGGCACAAACACTTGATTTTTGTTCTGCATCCTTGCTTCTAGATGGGGAGGATGGCTTCTCAGCTATGCAGGAATGTACCTGGGTCTTTGTAGAGGAGAAGTATAACTGAAAGAGGGTAAGGGGTACAGTGTGAGAGAGAGAGACAAGCATGCTTGGGCTCATCCAGTGATGGCTGTACGTCCACTCAAGTGCTACAAGTTGAGAGGAGTATGGTGAGCAATGGAGGAGTGGGTGAAGAAGCTCAAAGACAGAGGATTGCTGGTGGGCAAGGGCATGCCAGTCAGGAGAATGTCTTGCTACCACATCTGATACCACTTTCATGTGACTGGTCACAATGCTATTGTTTATATGATGTATTTTCTAATGGAAGTGAGCTGGAAGTCATGGTAGCCCACACGGGCAGAATCCTGTTCTAAAAATCCCATGGCTTATTATTTCCATCTGTCTTAGATTCACTGCACAGGAATATAGTACCTAGATCAAGCTTTCCAGATGTACAGTTACTCTCAGGAGAAAGATATGAGTGGGTTTGCTACAATGGGCAACCTGTTAGAGCTACCAGAAGTAAGAAATCTCAGCTAAATGTAGAAAATCAGCCCAGACATTTTCAGGTTAAAAAAAAAAAAAAGTCATATTCTAGAAGCCAAAAGTTAAGGTAGCTTTATCATCTTGTAGTGGAGAAGTTTTGTATATCTATATAGTTCCTCTTCCATCATCTCCTGACTCACAACTTTTCTGGTAGCCATTTTCAGGCTTTTAGCAAGCAAGTGTGGGTCTATCACACGCTGTTGATGACTGGGTGTGCTAGAGGCATATGTATCTGTGTATGGCCAGGGAGGCAAAGGGGCTGTGCTCTTTGTACTCTGAAGACTGGCATGGTAGAGGTTGGGAATGAGAGCAGCCTGGAGCTTGTGTGACCAGAGCCATTTGTTCTGTGAACTTGGACAGCTGGGGGATATTCAGTCTACAGAACATATGTTAATAGTT
The DNA here is from genome assembly GCA_013389945.1 of Fregata magnificens. Taxonomy (NCBI): domain Eukaryota; kingdom Metazoa; phylum Chordata; class Aves; order Suliformes; family Fregatidae; genus Fregata; species Fregata magnificens. The sequence continues at coordinate 195,237 of WAAD01003971.1, read as the reverse complement.
TGAACAGACCACACAAGATTGCATCTCGCTTTAGAGGTTAGGAATATGTTTAACATGGACCTTGGTACAAGCCAGGCACTTGCTGGTGTTTGCTCCTGTTTTCCTTCATCTCCAAAACCCAGCATCAGGGCCCCTCCAGTCTTTAGGTTCCAATACGGTCAGAGTGTGCAAGTTCAGTGTTTGTATCTCTGCCTCTAAATAAAATTTGGCTGATGCTCAGTAGTGTATTGAATAGTTTTGCATTTTTTCACACAGATATTTTGCACCTATTTCTCTGTTACAATTCCCCTGGGTACACCTTGCCTTTCTGAAAGCATTTCTGTGGCTGTCCATGAGACGCAGAACCTCTGAAATCTGTGCATGGAGTCAGAATCCCTTCAGAGTGAGGCAGCAACTATCTTCAGTTCTCTGAGGGAACAAAGTGTTTTCCACTGCAGAAGCAGCTTTCCCATCACAGGCGCAAATAACCTACAGTGTAAGGATCTTTTCATAAGGAAAATGAATAATCGGTTGTGTATGGTGTTCCTCTCGCAGTTAATGAAGGACAATGTTTGGTGTACAGTGTCGTTGCCAGGCAAGCAGCAGCAACAAAAATCCATTAGGAGTTATTTCAATAAATGCTGGGTGGCATATGCCTCTTGGTTATTACTTGTAAGTGAAGATTGCTGTTTCCTGCCTTCCAGAAGTATTTTGAAACATAGCTCTTGTTTCGAATGTGTTTTGTGATCTTCAGGTTATATCCAAGAGATGCATATTATGCCTTCTTCATCCATGTAATGGATTTATTACTTAATTGTAGTAACAAATTAGAATCTTAAATCCAGAGAGACAGTCAAGTCATCCAATATTTTTTATCAGCAAAAGGTTGCTGCATATTCTTGTAACTTTATGACCCTACTGATTTGTTTTATAGGATGTGTTTATATCGCTTGTACTGTTGATGTTTACAGCACAAGCATTTCAAATCATATTAAGTTGTTGGCATTTCCTGCGTGGTACTGGGATTCAACACTCTAGAAAACTCTTTGGGTGACTGACTCTGGAGGGGCCCGAATAATCTCTGGCTCCGTAACGTGCGCACTGGCTGCACGGTTCCTGTGCTTGCAATTTATGTAGTGCTGGATAAAAACTCTCAGAAGCAGAACTTGCCTTGCTATGAAGCATTATTTGTATGGTCTGAGACTTTTCTGATATGAAGATACCTATTCAGTAAGGCAAAACTGGATGATCGATGGTGGAAGGGGGAGATTCAGTCTTTCTCTGCCCAAGTCAGAGGAGAATTAAGCACCAGAAAAAAGAAATACTTCAGCTTAAGGAGATTGCTTGTGCAAGAACAAATTGATATAAATTGACACAAATTAAATGCTGGGTCATAACCAACACTGCAGTCAGGTTCTGGCAAAGTCTCATGATATAAGATGGGTAAGCATAAAAAACAAACTACGTTTAAGATGGAGCTTGATAAGTTTATAAAACATGTAATGGCATTATAGTCTTGGAGAGCAAAAACTGCTGGAGTTTCCAGAGATGATCTTACTTTGATTTGCCTGTAAAAAGTAGACAGACACAGTTGTCTCAGCAGTCGCAGTAGTGTCTTTTATTCCCCTGAGTTTTAAAGGAAAAGATTACCAGGAGATGATATGTTAGGGCAATCCAAAGATTTTTTTTACAGGAATGCTGTTCAAAATATGTGGCATTGAAGGGGAAAAGAAAGAAAAGAAAAAGAAAAATCGTAGAGAAGAGTTTATTCAGATTGTATGTTCAATGTAAATTTATCTACATATCTGTGTTTTCACCTTATCTAATGTACTTTTCCTAACACTGACGAATTTACTAGCAGCATGAAATATATAGTTAAGCTTATCTGCCCTTTGGCTGATTAAAAAAAAAGAAGTCTCCTTGAAAGAATGTGTTTACTGGTGGGTTAAAAATACCTGACTTTCTTTTTTCAGCCTCTCAGCTGCTTAATGGCAAAATATAGATGATGCGCTATTGTCTGTCAGTCTTGATGAGTCAATACTACAACGTGGTATGTTTTTCTTTGCATTGTACTACAAGTTTGACAAAGGATCTTTGAAAGCTAAATTGGCTGAGGGGGCGTACTGGTGAAATCGATACCTTCTGGTGAAAAAGGTGGCAAGCTGTAGGAAATAGTTTAACAGGGCAGACATTAAAAGATGAAGGCCGCCTGTGAAGTGGGCACGCAGTGAACTCGCATATGAGTGATCCATGTTAATCAAAGAACTGATCATGCCTATGAAGATATTTTTGTAATTGCAGTGAGAGGCTCTTGAGATTTCCAGGCGGTTATGATACAACATAATACTTTTGAAATGGAAGAAATTTGGCTAGGCCTGTTATTTTGTTGTCTACTTGAACAAGAAAGCACAGACAGCACGTGAATGTTTTGCTCTAACGGGGTGATTACAGGAGGACATCTCCTGCCTGTCATGGCTGTCTTTCTGAAGGAACAGAAGTTACGTACAAGCTAACTGCATGTTGCTATACCCTTCACCAAGATTTGTTTGCTTCCAGGTTAGAATGGAAAATAACTGAAATGTGCATGGTTTAGTATTAAAAAAAAAAAAATTAAAAATGGTGGGATGGAAACTGAAGGAGGTCCCACCTGCTTAGGAGAATGAAGTAAATATCTGCAGTTTTCATGCTGATAGTGTCATCTAGTCAGAGACGAAACTCAGCCTAGAGTTCGGCATACAAGGGTAGAGTGTGGCTGGAGAATAAGCATATCTGAAGAGACAGCGGTACAGGAAATCTTTGGAAATACCAGAAATCATCTTTGGTATGGGTTGTGACTTGGTCTCTCAGAGATTCAGCTTCTTTCTGCAGCTTCATTAATTCATGCCTGCTTTCTCCTAAAAGCTTATTACTATTAAAAAACTTGAATAAACACAGGGTGGAGAAGATTTCAGGCCATCTGGAGAAAAAGTCTTTTCTCATTTACATGTATCACATACATAGGTCTGTTAGTTCTTTGTGTCTCCTGTAAGACAGCTGTAGGATATATATGCAGAATTTCCACAGTAAAAACTGCATCAAGTAAAATCTTCTAAGATTTTCACACAGAGCAAACACAGAAAAGCTCTTTGTGTCTGAATCCTTCCCCTTTTGATTGCAGGGCTAAACAAACCTGAGATCTTACCTATGCACATACCTCATTGGTCCCAGACAATTCCCAGGCAGCAATTAGCTCACTTGTACCAGGAATCTTCCTAGTAATGCAGGTTCAGCATCCCCAGTGCTTTCTGTCCTGCTCATTGCTTTGCTGTTCTATCTGCACCTTCGCTCCGCATGGCTGTATGCCAGATGAAAGGGCATTACTGTATATATGATGCCATCTGATGTTTGGATAGCACTGACAAATGAAAACAAACCTATGCAGCCTGGAACTGGAAAATGCTTATTTTTGAGGGGGTTAACGCCACCTGTTGTGTGGGATGCTGTGAGTCTGGGAGCTGAGCTGCCCAAACACAGATGCTGGGTGGAGTGCTCCAAAACTCTTGCTGCAACATCCAGCCGGAGGGTGGCACAAAGGTGAGACCTTGTGTGCACCTGAAGGCCCTGGTGACCAGGGAGTGCCATCTGCCACCAGAGTGGGGGAAATACTCTAAAGCGGATAATAGTGTGGTTAAAAGGCCCTCAGCAGGCTCTTTCCTCATTGACCTAATAGTTCACTTGATGTTCCAACTTAGACATCATTGCTTGTTATGAATTTGCCTGGGCTCTGCTGCAATACGGAGAGATACCTAGGACCCCAGAAGGGACCAGTCTGGCAGGCGATCTCTCAGCCTACCCCGTGCAGGCTGTCATCGCTGAGTTAAAGACAAAGCCTGGCTGCTTGACCTTTACATATTGGTTATAGCAGTGTTTTCTGGCTTTTGGTTTTTGATCTCACTGGGTCCAGCTCTTTCGATTGCTGCCCCGTGGAGGATGCTGCTGCCTCTCCTTCACCATGCCATCATCTCAAGCAGAGCCAGATTTGACTCTGAAACTATGAACTGCTCTGGACCTGCCTAACTCTGTGCAGTCACTCCGGTGTCTCTGCAAGTAATGTGCCGGGAGGGCTTATTTGGTTGGGGTTTGTGCTGCAGGTACCTGTGATGGACTCAAGTCAAGGAAGGGTGTCTTCTAGGACCTGGGAGACCTCAGAGCCTCCGTCCCGGCTAGCCCGGTGAACTCGCCAGGCTGATAGAGAGGCACCAGTGTTTTAAGTGCACCATCTACTGGCTAATGGGAGCAAAGTGAGGCAGTGATTTGTTAAAGAGTCCCTCTGTTCACTACAGTGGAGTGCTGGCACCACTTTAATCGACAGGTAAAGATTGGAGAGCAAGTAGGGAAAGCTGGAGTGACACTCGATATGGGTCTTAAATAAAGCCAAACTTAAACTGATAACCTGAAGACTTGACAGAAGAATTAAATTTCATCAAAAGTCTTCTGGATTCAAAAAGTCCATTACAGTTTAGTTGATATTATCTTGCTAGGAACCTGTGAGTCTCAGTTCTGGTCATATTTTGCATCCTTTTGTCGGATTTCTTAGCTTGGTTGGTCTTGTCTCTAGAAAACAGCATTTTTAAAGAAAGCAAAGAATTGGCAAGGTTTCTGTGTGTACTTATAATATGCTCTCCTCCCTATGTGCCCATCAATGCTGTTCCTCATGATCATTCTGGCTACAAAAAATAAAAAAGTCATGGGTGACTCCTTGATAAGTCTCCTCTTTTTTTCAGCTGTAGTTTAATATTGTGAGAACCCCAAGGAGTCGTTTATGCTTTTGACTAACTGCATACCGGCTGGGTCATAGAAATGTTGAGCGCTATGCCAGTATGAATCTGAGGCAGGAAAAAGCAGGATTTGTATGGGGTTGTTTTTATCCTAGGTGATATCTATATGCAGTTCCAAAAGTCAGAGGATTCCTTTGCACAGTTCCTTAAATTTCATTTAATTTGCTATTAAATGATCCTCTGGGCTTCCAAAATTGCTAGTTCATTTCCTTGTATAGGTGGAATAATCTTACTTTTTTCTTACTGTACTCATTAATGCAAATGGGAAAACTGACATTTTGTTTAGGACTTGGAAAAAAGTCCAATATAAGATAGAATTTTGTCATGCTTTAACCCCAGCTGGCAACTAAGCACCACAGCCGCTCGCTCACTCCCCACCTCCGGTGGGATGGGGGAGAGAATCAGAGGAGTAAAGGCGAGAAAACTCATGGGTTGAGATAAACACAGTTTAATAGGCAAAGCAAAAGCTGCCGCACGCAAGCAAAGCAAAACAAGGAATTCATTCACTACTTCGCATTGGCAGACAGGTGTTCAGCTGTCTCCAGGAAAGCTGGGCTCCATCACGTGTAACAGTTACTTGGGAAGACAAACACCATCACTCTGAATGTGTTCCCCCTTCCTTCTTCTTCCCCCAGCTTTTTATGCTGAGCATGACATCATATGGTATGGAATATCCGTTTGGTCAGTTGGGATCAGCTGTCCCAGCTGTGTCCCCTCCCAACTTCTTGTGCACCCCCAGCCTACTTGCTGGTGGGGTGGTGTGAGAAGCAGAACGGGCCTTGACTCTGTGTAAGCACTGCTCAGCGGTAACTAAAACACCCCTGTGTTATCAACACTGTTTTCAGCACAAATCCAAAATATAGGCCACACTAGTTACCATGATGAAAATTAACTCTAGTCCAGCCAAAACCAGCACAAATTTGTAAGGATGACTGTGATCGTATATTGCTATGTACTATTAATGGCTAGTGCTTGAATGTTGGGCAATTATACGATTCGATTGTTATGTGGGACAAGACAATGTTTGCAGTTACCTGTGGTCTGCCCTCCTGACTCTGAAAGCCAAACTGAACCAGACAGGCAGACAAACATGCAAAGTAATATATTTAGTGGCATTAAAAAAAGTATTATATATCTATATGTATATATCAAACTGCTGTTACTGTGAACAGTCTTCTCTCCCTTATATGCATGAGAATTGCTATTATCATTAATCTTAATGTAACATTTAAATTTGAATGCTTTTTATTTCTTTCTATTTTCTCCTTTCAGTTGCAAACGAGACAGGTGACAAAAATGCACGACCACTTTCACGATTTGCCCGTAAGTAGCCTTTTTTATTTTAACTGGTTGATTTCTATATCTACTGTAGAAATAAACACATTTAATAAGTCTTTGAATCTCATATTATGTCTGCCCTGTTATTACAGTTAATTTACAGTACTAAACTGAGGAACCATAGTACTTAGTTGGAAAAGTCACTTACAGAAATTCAGTCTTGTTGAACAGAGTTGATGCAAATTTAAAAGCATGGAAGGCTTTGTGGCCTTACTATTGTTTCAAGCATAAAAGGCTGTAACAATATAAGTGTCACAATGCCAGCTGAAGTTGACTACAGTGGCTATAAAGAGACTTGGGTCAAGCCTTAGAAATAGTGTACGAAAAATGTAATTAGACCTTACTGATAGCTCCTCCATCACCTTTTGCTTCACACAGCAAGGTTAGGAACTAAATGTATGGCTTGGGATTTGAAATAAGTGACCTAAGTTTGAACAAAACAAAGGGATGCATCTGGTAATATAGCACCAACTGACCATGACTTTGACCATATGAATTATTAAAAACACACATGACAAAATATGTAGGAATGAGGAGGAAGATAGGAAATCCTGTTCATAATGCATGCAGTTTCATGATGATTTGTGATCACTTAGCAGGGAAAAATCCCCTTCTCATCATTAAAAGGGGGTATTTGCCATCATCATGGGTAGCGCAGATCAGAACGTCAAAAGAATGTACATCTATGGTGCAGTATTTCACACAGTCACAGGATGGCACTCTGAGCATGCCATACCTCACATAGGTAGCTAAGGTGCATAATGTAGAAGGAACTGCTGTGACTATGAAATCTGTTGCATGTAGTGACTTACATGGTGATGGACCAGATTGAACAGGACTGAGAGAAAATTGTACTGGCATTCCTTGTTCCTGATTCAGGGTTTATTTTCCTTCATATTGTAGACAGTAAAGCTTGAAAAGGGGCTCTATTAATCAGTCCTGGCTGGTTCAACCCTGAAAATGCATATGGCAAAGGAAATCACAGAGGAGAGAAATGTAAATGTAAATGCAAACATCTTCAAGTTCTTTATCACTCCACTTTTTGTCCGTTATAGTTCCTGAATACTAGGTACAGAGTTGGAAGATTCAGCCCAAGTACTGTTTATTCCTGGATATTTGGGTTACGGGGACTTCATGCTGCAATATTTCCTGATAAGTAGGTCAAGCATAATGTCATGACATTTGGAACTGACCTGGCATTTCAGTTCTGATTCTGACATTCATAAGAACTTGATTTTTGATGAATGTGTCTGAGACCCAGGAACAACCAGGTTCTGTTCCTGCTTTAATCTTGGCTCTCAACCAGGCAGTCAAGCCTTATTTGCAGAGTTAGGAGTGACTGGCATTACATGGAAGAGAACAGACCGGCGGATGGCTATCAGCTGAATGGAAGCACAGGATACCCCCTTATAAGGCCTCATCGTATGACCCAGTGCTGCATGGGATTAAGTGTGGAGGTGAGATGAAGGCTGCAGGCTATTCGACAGTAACAGAAACGCAATGCAGAGAGGAACACTTAGATAAGCCTGGTTGGGAAATAGTCACAGAGGCATAATACAGGGACAAAGGGAGATAATTCAAAGTGTAAACCAGACCTTCACTGTTAGGAGTTAAATTTAGTGATCTGGGAGTCAGCTTGAGGATTTAATGATCCAGCTAGCTTCTCATAGGGTATCATTAATGATGACTGTGTGGCCATGAGCAGTATAAAGTCACAACTCTATGGGAATGGGAAGAAAAATTAGAATGGGAACTGTGTTATGGAAAGGAGGGAAATGTCTGAGGCATGTGCTGTGCCTAACGTGAGTTAAATGGATGATGCCCAAATTTATGCTGAGAGTACTATAACCTACTGTACCATACCATGCTTCACTGAACAAACAGTGGAGTGCAGATCAAACATTCAAAAACATCCTGACTGAATGGCAGAAAAAGCTGCAGCATTTGAGGACAAGGATTCAATCAATAACTGAAGCCATAGAGGATTATCGTCGTTATCCTTGTGTCCAAGTCACAAACCAGAGACTGGGTATCTTCCTTGATCGTGCCTTTCACATTCACTCGAATGATTAATTCAAAGGCAATTACTAACTTCACAACAGAGAATAGGATTTCTGTTGGTCTGTAACAGCTGCCCATTTGAGGTCAACAGTAAAACCTTCAGAGATTTCAATGGGATCACAGTTGGGCTATCGTTGAACATTTAACAAACCATACCCATTTTGGTGACCTTATTTACCTGATCTAACTTTCTGTGCACGCAACCAAATGCAACATAACCTACAGAAACCCAGATGAGCCTTGTCCATCCTGACTGTTGCCTGCAGCTCTCTGGAGCATGTAGCTGTTTCCTCTTTAGTTCAGGAATGAAGAAGATGGAAAGGCTGCAGGTGTTAAGTGAGGCAATGGGAATGATAGTTGTGTGGTTATCCGTGATCCAGGTAGCTAGACTTGCAGTGTAACAATATTTTCAGGCTATATTAAAGTATTTGAACACCCACCTGCAGATTCTTTAAGCAGAGTTCTGCTTTTTAAATTATAACACCTAAATGTAGTTTGCTTTTGCCTCTAGCTCAGCTATAATCATCTTTGACAGGGTACAATAAAATAAGGGAGAAGCATTTTTGCAAGTGTTTACACTTATTCACAAGGATTTGAAATTAAAATTAAGTGTTATTCATTCCAATGCTAGGGCTACCCAATCTCCTGTACCCTTAAATGTCAAATTCCAGTTGATTTAGGAGACTTTGAATTTAAGAAATTACTACTCCCTTTAGCAGCAGTTAATGTGGCTGGTATCTCACTATGTCATCTTGCTACAAGTACCGCTGTGCCATCAGTCTTTGAACAGTTGTGACTGTGGGAATTTAAGTTCATCAGGCTTTCAGCATTGCAGGCAGCTGGAAGCTCCTGGGTGGTGTCTGTTCAGGCAGGCCTGTTAAATAAAAAAATAATGTGCCAAGTGCCCTTCACCTGAGCATAGCTGTGGCTGAACAGGCTCAAGACTGGTTAGGACAGGTGGGCATTTCATTGTTCTACTGAGTTGGTTAATTCACGTCAGTTGGCTGATTTGCCACTGTTGATCTTCAGAAGAGCCAAGTAGATCTGGGTCTACAGTCTAGATATAGTCATAGGGGAAGTCTCCATGGGATGGATATCCATGCTGGAGGAAAAGGTATAGGTGTATGTGCAGAGAATACAGGGGAAAAAAACTATATGTACTGAAACAAGTAGTTGTGGGGGGTTTTTTTGGCACTGTTTTTGTTTGAAGAGAGAGAAAAAAAAAAAAAAAGGTTTGATTTGAGTGATTATGTGGTTTGCAGTGGTAGTTAGTTAACCTGTCGCTGTTGGCTTTCAGTGGTAGTGCAAACAACAAGCTAGTTGTAAGTGCAGAAAAAGGCTAATATGTCTTTTTCCTGGACCATGGAGTTGTCCTGCACCTGACAAGCTGGAGGGTTTGTGGAATAAAAGAAAGGGTAGAGCTGAGGAAATAAGGAGAAGATGGTGGTTTGGGAAGCTCAGCAGATTCCTTGGAGTAATTGCAGGGGAAAACCTCAAAATTATAAAAGTGGCTTCAGAGAGCCTCTTTTCCACAAAATATTATTTTAATAGTGCACAACAACTTTTTCTGCAAGTGTTGATGTCCTGCTCTCCTGTCTTAGTGTGCAGTATGTATGGCTGGATGGCAACTTATTTTTCCTTGTTGACCATATCTTAACAGAGACTTAAAGTTCTGGTTCCAGCTGTGCTGAGTATGCCATACTTTTGCAAAAGAAATGGTCCTCTCAACATACCATAGGGAGTCACAATATTTTTGGCTCTATCACAGGTGGCCTGTATGGTCAGATAATTTAAAACTCTTGTATCCTTTATATTTCCCCTTACAGAATGGAAAAACAAATTCTTACCTATTCAAGTAAAATTAAGAAATTTTGGGAAATTTGCATAGCGGTCTAAAGAACAGAAACAGTGGTATTGCTATAACATTGCAAGTCGTCAAATGATAAAGACGTATGGATGTTGCATTTCTTTCTGCAGCTGTTGTGTAGACATTACTTTGGACTACCTGGTGTGAGGAGTAATTTTTCTAGCACAGAACTCAGCACAGGACGACAAGGCTACCTCTAAATCTGGGTAAATACAGTCCTTGCACATGAAGTAGCTGCTGACAATTCAGAGCAGAGAAGCCTACAAGTATGGAGCTTTCCTGATTACCTGGGAATACTCTGAAAATTACTTTGGAATGGGGAAGATAGACGATGATTCTTGCTGATCTGTTTTTGCACGATTTAGGCTGTGTGAAAACAAGACACTGAAGACAATCAGCAAAATGAGGCTACTATCACCTGTCTGTAGCAGCAGATATTGCTGCTTCTAACAGGGTAGCTTCTCATGATATATATGATATATTCCCAGGAGACATGAGATAACAGCTCTTCTATTTTGTTTCCTCTTATGTGCTTACTGTGTACTGCAACAAAAAGTCAACCTTAATCGATATGTGTTAGGTCCACTGTTTGTTTCTTAATTATCTCTGCTGGACAATTAAGTCTGAATGCCAGAAAAATATTTGAAAATTTCACCTATACAGTCTCTTATAAAAATCAGTTGCTGACTTTAGGAATATCCCATTTGTCAGAATATTTTTTTTTTCATTTTGCATATTGATAAAAAGCCCATGGATAATGACTACCAGCAGAGTTGGTATGTCTTATTACTTTGGAATCCAGTAAGATTAATGCTTGCTGCACCTCTGTTGTGGGAAGTCTCTTAACTGAAATAATGAGTATTTCAGTACTTAACTGCTCTTCTTGGGATCTGCTAACTCACTCATGTATGTTCTATAATAATTGAAAGTTAGAATGTGACACAGGTGTTCAGTATGGGAGTATCACTGGGATTTTCAGAAGTGCCTAATTTATTCAGGAGGCATTTGGAAATTTTTGAAAATATGAAACAGATACCTAAACTTTATGAAATGTAAGTCACGTATTCTCTTCTCCAAAGGCGGGGAGGCGATCTGACTGAAGGATGCTAATTGTACTTTGTCAGTGGAACTAGACTTACAGATGAGGATGAGTTCTCTGAATGACAAGCAAGAGGCACTTGGTGACACTTCTAAATAAATGTAAAAAGATCATCCATATAAATATTTTGGCATTTGAATGTCTACTGAGAAAAGTTGAAATTTCAACAGAAAAGAAGTATGTTTTATGATACTAGTCCTTCAGTGATATCTTTGATCTATAATTTAACCACTATTAACTTTAGTCTAAGAAAGTCAATGATTAATATTGTATGGATTTGGTACTTTGGTTTCTTGTTAGTTCTTTGGCTTAAAATACAGCTACATCAATACATGCTAAGCTATAATCTAAGTATAATGTGGAGAGGATGGTTTTTGTTGAGACGTGGAAACTCCATGTTCTGTAATCAAATCTTTTATGGGAAGCATTACAGTCTTGGATTTGGAATGACCTGAACGTTAGTGCTTATTTTCACTTTGAGCTTTATTTCAGGTTTTCAGGCTTAATCCCAAACTGTGGTGATGCAAAGGTAAAAAGATAACAGACCATCTTTGTTTTCCAGACTGCTGAGACACTGGGCAATTGGCCTATGAATTTATTTTCCTTCTCACTCTCTGTTTTTGCAGGATCTAAATCACAAAACTGCTTGTGGAACACCATTATTGGTGGGCTGACTGGCAACCTCAAGGAAAGGCCAAAGCCAACCATCATCAGTGACCCTAGACCTCCTGAAGAAATCTTAGCAGATGAACTACCACCAGTGGACAGTCCTGAGGCGTTGGTGAAAACATCTTTCAGGTCTGACGGATATGTGTTTACTTTGTTTATCCTTGAAAGGGTATCATTTTAAGATTAAGTCAGCAGTGTGGTTTGGTGGGAGAATCGATACTGAAGGATTCAGCAATGCTGCGTATCTTTGTACTAACAAGAATGAAAAAAGAGGTCCATAAATAATACTGACTGGACTCGTCTTTCACTTCTCAGATCTCATTAGCCTTCTTAAAAGATTATGGACCAGACAGAAAAACATTCTGTAACTAGTCAAAATGGTCAACAAAGACAGCTCATTGTATGAAGATGTCTTTGAAGGTTGGTATTGTTTCTTTTGAAAGTGGTTTAGTGATCAAGACTTGTGCTTTAGGTCAGATGATGTGCTCTATTGATGCAAGGGGGAGCTAAACCTTTTTCTGTTGATGCAGTATCTTGAGAACTGTCTAGCATTAATTTATTTTGTCAAGGAGAAGGATTCTGGCCGGAGGCTTGCAAGCGATTGCTGCTGTTGTAAAATGTGTGATCTATCTATTGCTGGGTTTTCCTCTCTTTTATTTAATCATGTGGATGTACAGTTGTCAGACGTTTCTTGGAGGCATGTTTTCTGAAAATAATTTTCTCAAAATGAGGTAAAATAGAGAAGCTGTGTGCATGCAGTGGATCTTTGACCAAAATGTGAAAAGTGGTGTGCCCAGCAAAAGCAAAGTGAGTGGTAGAATTTGTTTTTCTAAGTGTTTTTTGAGCTTTTTTTGATGCTGTTGAAAAACTATGCTCTACTTTTCTATTAAATGCACATGTGTGCAAGCATAAAATGTTTTTTGCTTTGGATAAATTTCTCCAACTACAGTGATTTTGATTATAACTCCGTCTGTCAAACTTATTTCAGTCTTTATATAATCATTATTTTGAAGGCACTTATTTAAGCCATTATATTAGGTAGTAATTTCAGATATCTTGTTTATACTGCTTGACATTTTAAAACATATTGCCATAAAGTGAGTTTATGTTAGTCTATATAAATAAATCCTGTAATTCCATAGCTCATTTTCATTCTTTAATATTTCCATTGAAATGATTTAGGACAGGTGTTTCAGAACCTGGATCCCCCTTTATGATGACCTGTGGTATTTAATGGCTTTTAAACACTTTGTGTCTCTGATATTTAAAGTCTATACTTTCAAGAGATCTAACTGGTTTTCAGCTTTCACTTTTCATAACAAATTCTGCGTAGCAGCAATCCTTACATTGCCATCGTCAAGATAATTTCAACCATTTTATATGACAAAATAATGTCACAGCGTTTCGAATGGCATGATTTAATTATGTGAGTAGGGGTGACTCTTGGAAGAAGTGAGCTTGTATATAGTATAATAAGGACTGATGAGTTGGAAAATGTAATTTAGCAAAATAGTGTCACTAATGCAGTTTAAATGGCTTTATAAACATTATAGAACCTTTGTATTTCATCAGTATAGAAATTACTGTACAATGTGGCATTTTTGGGGGGTTTTATAGATGGAAATCCAAACAAATTGTTGTTACAAAATAAATTGTAACTGTCTAGTTTTATAAAGAAAGGAAGACCCATGTGTGCTTAAGAGCTATGCAGAGGAGTGGAAGATAAGAGAGTACATTGCAATTACTGTCTAAAGACATGAGAAAATAAAACATGGTGGTGTTTTTATTCATTTTGTGATCTTGTTGATATTAGGGGCAAACTGGGGCTTAGGAGGCAGTAGCTTCTTTTCTACGATGGGTTGCAGGTTTGATTTATCAGGGTCTTCTGGGGGTAGTGATCTTCAAGTGCTTCCTTTACAGAGTTTGACTGGTGTGTCTGGGTGCCAGTGATTGCCTGCCACCAAGCATGGGCTTTCCTTGTTTCTTATTTACTAGACACTAGTGGAAGATCTTGCTACCCTGTTGCCTTTTGGGGAATGAAATGGGCTTTACCAGTTGTCCAGTCCAGCATGTCTTAATTAGGAACCTGGTGGCTGAATCTCAGGGTGTGTGTGGGGCAATGCGGGCTTGTACGAACTGATTTTACAGAGAGAAGAACCAGGTCTTGCTTTTGAACATGACTGTTACGAACCGTAAAATGCAGCAACTCCCATACTACTTCTGATTCACTGCTGTTAGAGCAGTGTATGGCAATACTATCCCTTTCATGCATAGTTAAAAAGAAAATGTCTCTCCAGTGTCAAATGAGTCACACTTCCTTGTGATTGCGTATCTTTTTATGTGAGTACATATAAGCAGCGTGAAATCCCTGTTGCCACCTCTTGTATTAGATCTTGTTTTCTACTGTGTGGTACTTATTGTTCTGTAGCTTGGAAAATTAGGAAGAGATCTATATTTGATTTTGTTCAACTTCTAAATATGAGCTTGAAACGCATTTAAACATAAAAGGAAGAATGTGATTATTTCAATCATTTCAGTCATACTTTTCCTGCAGTAATAATCCATCTTTAAGAAGTAAAGCAAAAACCAAACGAAACCAACCCCCTCTACACCCCAAATAAGTATAGTGCATGATCTCTGCATAATTAAAAAGTATTCTGATTGTCTTGATTTTCTTATACAATTTTTCTATCTCTTTTCTGAAGATACCAAGAACAAGCACAAGATTAGTCTGAACAAGGTTGAATACCTTTCTAAAAAGAGAATTGAAGGAGTTTGTTGTATCTTCTTGTTTGCAGTATTGCACTGAGTGAGCAGTTATAAGTAACTTTGTGTCTTGACTAGTTATACTACTGTAGTGCTTAAAATATAGATTTTTAAAATCCATTCTCACTGGCGTTTAGTCTATTTGTCTAGTAAAAGCAGGGGAGGCCCCAATTTGAATTACATTTGAAAGTACAGTGGAATATGGAGAATGGCAGGTTATCCCCTTTTGACAAGGGAAAAAAATATAATTAGACACATAGAAGTGATTAGCTTCTTGGCCCACACTTTATGCAACAGATGTGATATATCCACTATCTTTCTTTGCACAAATATGTAAGTTCACAATTACAGGAGCTGCAATCACTTTCTTTTTTTAATAGCTGTGCATGTATCAGCATCCATGCATGTTGGCAGTGGCTGTGGGTTGATGCCCAGGAATATTAAATGGTGGGCTATGGCCTTGTCAGGGCTGTGTGATCTGGATGTTGGCTAGAGATGTCAGTGGTTGCCAACGCTGAAGTCTGTAACTCAGAAACGCTCCTCCTAGATCTGCTTTTTGATCTGCTAGGTCCCTGTAATGAGCAGTGGTGGTATCGGTAGGAATTAACAGTGGTAATTAATGAGCTTGTAAGGAGACTGTGTAGTAACTTGCTCAGGAAAAGAAAGGAGAGTCTATCACGTGTGGAAGAAGGGGCAGGCTACTCAAGAAGAGTACAGGGAGCTCGTTAGGTCATGCAGAGAGGAAATTAGGAAGGCAAAAGCCCAGCTAGAGCTCAATCTGGCCACTGCTGTACGAGGTAATAAAAAATGTTTTTACAAGTACATTAGCAGCAAAAAGAGAGCCAGGGAGAGTCTCCCTCCTCTGGTGGATGCGGGGGGGAACATTGTTACCAAGGACAATGAAAAGGCTGAGGTACTTAATGCCTTCTTTGCCTCAGTCTTTAATAGTCAGACCAGTTATCCCCAGGGTATTCAGCCCCCTGAGCTGGAAGACAGGGACCGAGAGCAGAATAAACCCCCCACAGTCCAGGAGGAAGCAGTCAGCGACCTGCTGCGCCACCTGGATGCTCACAAGTCTATGGGGCCGGATGGGATCCACCCGAGAGTGC
>WAAD01003971.1:126074-178750 GCA_013389945.1 Fregata magnificens | reverse complement strand
CTAGAAAACAAGTCTTATGAGGAGCGGCTGAGGGAACTGGGCTTGTTTAGTCTGGAGAAGAGGAGGGTGAGGGGAGACCTTATAGCTCTCTACAACTACCTGAAGGGAGGTTGTAGGGAAGCGGGTGCTGGACTCTTCTCCCAAGAAACTAGCGATAGGACGAGAGGGAATGGCCTCAAGTTGCATCAGGGGAGGTTTAGATTGGACATCAGGAAGAATTTCTTTCCTGAAAGAGTGGTTAGGCATTGGAACAGGCTGCCCAGAGAGGTGGTGGAGTCGTCATCCCTGGAGGCATTCAAAAAAGGTGTAGACGTGGCACTCCAGGGCCTAGTTTAGGAGGCGTGGTGGTGTTAGTTGATGGTTGGACTTGATGATCTTAGAGGTCTTTTCCAACCTTAATGATTCTATGATTCTAACTTTATAGCCTGCTTTAGCTTCTGTGTGCTACTCCCTGGCAGCACTACCCAAGTAGGCATTTTGATAATACTGGGCTGGCACCCACCAGGTCGATCAGAGAAATAAGAGGCAGGTTTGGGTGCTGTTCTCCAAATACCACCTAGAAGTTTGTGGAAGCACTTCATGCTGGAGGATACAAGAGAAACTGCTGCATTTGTCCCCAGACTGCTGCGTGGAGTGAACCAAGTCACCAGGGTGGCGCTGCTCTGGCTGAAAATTTGATGTGTCCAAGATGTCATGATTTCTCCCAGACGCATTTGGTTTTGATGTATGGGAGAGATGGAGTGTTATTTTGAGTTCAGAGACTTGGAACACTCTACTGGGGTGTATGACTGTGGTGTTGCTTATGGGATGTAATGGCCGTCCTGGATCTTGTGGCAAAAGAGATCCCATGGTACAAGGTGACTGGGACATACAGGGAAGAATGGAGATGCTAATCTGAGAGAAAACGTTCAATGCACCCCCCCCATCCTGGTCCAGGGCCTGCGTGACAGCTAAAGTTGGTCTGCAATTGTGGACTAGTCCAGCTGGCTCTGTCTAGCATGTGGGTGCTTGGGGTGGGAGTGTTTCCAAAGTGATAAATCAGGGTAGCAGGTAGCTGAACAGTCACAGACGAGGCAAAGACCCTCTGTCCTATACCAGACAAGCCTTACTGCATACCTGTGTAGCTATGCTGAACTAGGAAGTAATATATATCATCTGTTACCAAGGCCATATGTCCTGGGAACCAGAAAGGCAGATTCAATTCCTTCAAGGTCAGAGTGTTTTTAAGCTCCAGGCTTGCATGAGTTCTTAATTTCTGTCACCTTTCAAAAATATTTCCGGCTTTTAGCTGGAGGCTGGTAACACCCCTGCTTACCTTAATAGCTGCTTTTCCTGTGTCAGCTGCAAAATTTCTTTATCTTTCCAAGGACAGTTTGCTTTGCTTTCCTTACCTGCTTCTCTTCTGCTTTGGGAGTCTTAAATCACACTGGCAGCTAATCTTCTTGTATTTCTGGTTCAGTCATGGGTGATGTAAACTCTTGCTCATGCCAGATACTGGCTGCTTGGTGTACAGGATGGAGGAGATACAAAAACTTCAGTCACAGCACCACATGCTGGGATTCAGCCCACGAGCCTCAATCATGTGGGTCAAGGTGGCATCGGTGGGAATGAGGGGTATGAGCCTTCCTTTCCCCTACCTTGTCTGAGTCATAGCAAGAGCCCATCTCCAGTCACATGCTGGAGAGGGACCTGCAGGACTCCTCCTTTACCACCTCTCATGTTTTGAGACTCTCTGGGCAGCACCAAAGCTCAGCTGTAGCTACCTAAGCTAGTACATGAGGTCTGAAAATCAGAGAGGGAGGTGGTGCTGTGCGGGAGAGCTGTGACCATGACTGCAGAAGAACAGGAGTTGAGGGCTAGTCCTGGGGTATCATAAAGCGCTCCCTCCCTCCCCGGTCTCAGTATTTGTTTATTGCCTTTTTTTATTTGGATTCTCTTCTTGTTTTTTAAAAAAAAACCACACAAAAATGAGAGATGAGTCTCACTTGTCCTAACTTGTTTAGGGAAAAAAAAAAAAAAAAGACTGCACGAGGCTGGAAACTCATGAAAGACACTTTCTCATTTGTTTTTATACCTATCTACAGCAGATCCAGGTCTCACTAAACATTAAAATGTAAGCAGTCTCTCTGAAAACCAGCGTTCTCAACATCTTTCTCAATCCAGGCTTATTATAAGGCACTTTACTTGCATTAAACTTAAATTCTATTCAAACCTGTTGCTTATTCCTGTTATTTATTGATACTCATTACGATGAATAAGAAGTGAAAAGTGTTCTGTTCATTAAGGAAATGGCTCCCACATCATTTGTCTCTCTTCTCTCTTCTTTTAATTGTGCCTCCCTTCTAGGTGCATGTTACGCTTCGTGAGAGCTAAGCGCTCATTTCTTGGTGAATTGAGATTTATGAGTCAGAGGGGGAATGATCAGAGGAGAAAGATTTATACCAGTTACTGTTCAAAGGCTGCGTTCTCTCTCTCTTCATGTATATCCACATGGGTCCAAGAGGAAGGTGTTTTTTCAGGCAGTTGAAAGAGAAATGGACTTCTCTCTTTTTCTCCCACCCCCCCCCTCCCCCCGATATCACAGTTTTCTTGTTCTTCATAGGATAGATGTATTATTAATGACAAGCAAAGCCAGTGATTCTGTCCCTGTAAATATCAGACACATCAAAAGACCCAAGTTGAGAAATTCAGATGGACTGTGGGTGTCCTAACAGAGCTGTGCCTCTGAAAGGCAGGGAACAAATCCACTTCCAAAATGGGAACAAGAGTTTGAGCTGAAGTTCCATGGATAAACAAAGTCCTGGTAGTAAAGAAGTCCTGCTTTGAGGACTGACCAATGCCTGTCCTTGACCACACTTCTCTGCCTGACGTACATCACCTGAATCTTGTACCATAATAAACTCTGAGCATCTGTTTTGCAGTTGTGCAAGGCTTCCAGCTCTGGCTTTGTAAGCATACAGATCACCCCCACTCCTTGACATGGACTACACTAGCCTCCACCACACACAGAGGGCAGACATATTTTTAAATCCAGACGTGGTATACCTGTACAACCATGTGAGTCTCAAATGTCTGTGTGGCACTCATGTGGGTATACAAGGCTGTTCCACGGGCCGTGATTAATTGCTTGGCTTACTGGACTTGCCAGCCCAGTCTTCCTTGCAGGTTTACAGAAGAAACTGTATATGGGCAGGGAGCTGTATATAGGAAAATACATGAATTTAAGGATAGTCTTTATCCTGATAAGGAAGTGTTTAATAATGCACTATTTAGTTATCTCCACCATGAGAGATTAATAGCCTCTACATACTAATACCAGACTGGGATGCCTTGCAATTCCTGCTGACATAATTTTTAGCCTGGTTTCCTAAGGAAAACTGGCTATCCTTTTCCTAAGGAAATTGCTGCATGTCTCTCAGTCAGCCTTCCCATTAACTTCTTAAACGTAGATGAACTTGATCAGTAGCTTAACAGAATGGTGGACATCTCAAAGGTACTTAGTTCCTACCTATTTTGTGAAAACTGATGGTAGGATAAAAAAGGGTCCCACTGAAGGAATGGATAGGAGAGAGAAAAGCTGACTTCTGAGAGTTGCTGTCTGGCTGGCCAGTGCTAACATACTCTCTAGCTATTCAGCACATGTGTAGCTGTGAACCAGGCGCCACGTGTGACCACATAAGCAGGCAGGGCAATATCTGGAGAAGCCCAAGGGAGCAGAGTGGCAGGAGACACAGCAGGTTGCAGAATGTGTTGCTATGGGGAAGGTAGGAAAGATGTAAAGCACAAGCGCATAAGAAACCAGTCATAGCTTGTGCCGCAGCTTTGAGTACTATAATTGATGCTAATGAAAGGTATTATTGTCACTACTATTATGCTTTAAATCAAGCCTAATCACCCTGGTGGAGTGGACCACATATCTTATTCTGGTAGATTAAGTGAATTATATGCCATGACCTCCCTCCCTTCTTGCCATGCGGTTACACCCAGCGTGGTCTCTCTGTGCGCATGCAGAGGTCCAGGGTTTCCTCATGCAAACTGACTATCATGTAGTGTCACTTAATGGGGAGGAGCAGCTGGGCTTTCAGGCAAAATAGCACTGGAAAGCGGCTGGTGGCCACCTGGCCTATTCCTCCAGCCTGCGGTCTGCACTTGAGGGGCACCTGGGAGGAGGGGATGTGGGCTCTGGAACAGGTTTATTGTCCTGGCAGTCTATGCATGTCCTGTGGGCTGTAAGTTGCTCATCCTGTTATTAAATTAGGACTGTTACGGTATATATCCCATTCCCAATGAGAAAATGGGATAGTGGCTTTCTTACTCTTGGCAGTCAGAGAGAGTGTGATGAGCTGAGATAAAAGTCTTTTGACTAATCAATTGCTGAAGCTTTATCTTGAGTTCTTTAATTTGCGTAAGCAAGAAACATTAGAAGGCGCTCAAAGGAAATTCCTATACAGTTTCATCTGCTTTTAAATGGCTGGCTGATAGCAATGAAGTTAAGTGGTACGTTATACTATGATGTTTTCCTAAAGGATGTGGTAAAACATCCTCCAGATCCAGTCCAATCAGGGACATACTTGGTTTGGTTTTGAGACCACAAAACCTGCAAGTAAGAGTTCAGGATATATTTTGAAGTGAATAACAACAATAGCAATCATGAAATTACCCAAAATAATCTTAAGGCTGATGGATAAGAGCTTAATCTTCACTAATGCCCTGCATTTCTTCCTAATGTTAAGAGCTTTGAAGGAGGAGGAAAAAAGGATACTTAGCTCCAGTTAATTGAGTATGACAATCAGATCTGGAGAGAAAACTGTATTCTGTCTTGGGAAAATACTAGCCATTTATGCATTGAAATACAAATTTGAGGTTTGGTTTTTTTTTTTTTTCCTTAAATGAAACTCAAGAGGGAATCTACACTAAACATTTACCTGGGACACATTGAAAGTCCCCATACCTGTTGCAGATGTTACCCATCCAATAGATCAAATTGTTGATTCCCACAGGAATGCTATTAATACCAGGCTACGGGTTGCTCGGAGTCACCTGTTTGCACCCCCCGCTCTGTGTATCTCTCTTTTAACTCTGTGGTTTCTGATGAACGTTTTGTCCAGTTTGTCTCCCCATGTGAAATGATTTTTGATAACTGCCATATGTTGCTGGAAATTCTTTTGCCAGAAATTCGCAGCCCAGCCTACCAGTGACTTTGCAGACATATAGCAACATCTAGGTGAGTAAAGCTGCTGTGAACTGTCAACACCCCTTACCCACATAACTTGCTAATGGCTGTTCTTTATCTGGTTTTTGCATGCTAAGCTGCCTGCTGGCAATTTCTAGAAACTATTTTATGTAATAGAAAGGTCTCATTTGGAAATTATCACACTATCCATCTGAGTACTCAGCACTTGCTGATGTCAGAGCCACGATGTCTGTAGTTTGCAGATTGGGACATTTATTTTTAGTTCCAATAATTTTTGGATCTGAATCTACTGAAGTGTTCACAGCAAGACTGCTAAAACTATCATGTGTTACTTGGTTTCCATCTGAACTTTAGAAATTGATCTAAACTTTATAAATTCACTCAGGTTGTTTTGAGACCAGGCCTGTAGTCTAAATTTGCTGTCAGTGCTGCTCTTACTCTGGCAAAACGCAATCTTGTATCTTCTTTTGGTGGAAAGGCCTTCATTTTGGGTTGTGGAAACTGACCCAGGAATGTGGGCTTTGGGTCCCCATTTGTGCCCGGTGCTTCCTTCCGTTACATATGTACCTTTGATCTGTCTCCTCTTTCATGTGAGCACTTACAGTTCCTTGTCAGAGCAAATTTTCTCTCAGCTTAGCTGAAAAAGGACCAGACCTGAAGTTCTGTTTCTTTTAAATAACAGCTACTGAAGAGCGTTTATTGTAAAAAGGAAAACTATCAGAAGCTTATTTTCCTTCCTCCTAAATGATGTGTGCGAGCATCATTTAGATCAGTGTGAGCATCTGTAGTTGCAGTTTCTAAGATGAAGATAACATTTCTATTCCCAGTACTTAGAACCTCAAGATTGATTTTTTTGTCATATAATTGTCACCAATAGTATCTGCTCCTGAATCAAAAAGATGCTTGTTATCTTACCAGCTTCTTGTAGCAGTTATAATTAAGTCTGCCCTAATTCCGAACAGTGTTATTCATAATAAAGTAATATTCAAATTCATTCTGAAGATGAGATGTTGAGAAAATTGGATTCCTCTTATGGCGTTGTACCTCCTTTTGAGGGCTTCTTCACTTCCTAAATTGTTTTAAGGTTGCTCGTAATATAATTATCCACAATGTCAGCAGTACTTCAGTAAAAGAATTACAGAGTGTAGTAGTGTAAATACAGTGGGCCAAATTTGGTGTAAACTGGCATAAAACTGAGTTGACTTCCATGGAGTTATACTGCGTTACTGCAGCTGAGTATGTGGCTTGATATTTCAAAACAGTGCTTGTACACTGAAATTTGCATATTTGTTGTTTAATGGTATAAATCTGATAAACTTGGCAGAGTGTTTTTGCTGAATCATGAGCCATGCTGTCAAATAATATGTTAATCAAAGTGGCCTGGGCTAGATACAGCAAATTCTGAAGAATGCCTACTGGCTTTCACAAAAACTCCATGAAGCTTGCAGACTTTGAATCAGTACAGCCTTTAACTGTTTACCTTTTTTCTCCACTGCTTTAATGCTGATTCTAATGTAGCCAAGGCACCTTCTGGGCATCTGAGGGTGGTATTGGCAAGCCATGACCTGAAAAGTAGGTTTTCTTTGTGTTACTTGGCCTTTACATATTTGCTTGTTGCATTGGTTCTCAGAAAAAAAAAAAAAATGTACTTAGCACTTTTTCACTTTGTAAGTCATTATATAATATAAATAATTGTGTTATCCAGACATACCAGCTCTTCTGCTAGCAAAACTGCCCTAATTCCTTACAAAAATTACTCATTGGTATCAATAGAATACAGGGTCCTTAGTTTTGTGCTGCAGCAGATTATCAGCCGTATTACTCTTGTTTTTAAACTAATTTCATTTTTTTTTCCTGAATTGAAGTGAGGTTAAACTCAGATTTGTCATATTCTATATGTCATTCTTTTTGAAGCAGTTGTACAATAATTAATGAAAAGTTTATAATAGCACAAATTGATTCAATATATTTTACAATGATCGATTTCCCCCCCACCCCGCCCCCAGCATGGCTGTGTTACGGCTTATACACCTATAATTTATGCTGTTTAACATTAATGACCTGGATGATGGGGCACAGTGTACCCTCGGCAAGTCTGTAGATTAAAAAAAAACCCCCAAAACAGGGGGAGTGGTTGGTAGACCAGATGGGTGTGCTGCCATCCAGAGGGACCTCCAGAGGCTAGAGAACTGGGCTGACAGGAGCCTCATACAGTTCAACAAGGGGAAGTACAAAGTCCTGCACCGTGGCGGAGAACAACCCCATGCACCAGTATATGCTGGGGGCTGACTGACTGGAGAGCAGCTTTGCTGAGAAGAACCTTGGGGTCCTGGTGGACAGCAACTTAGACCATGAGCCAGCAATGTGACCTTGCAGCGAAGAAGGCCAACAGCATCCTGGTTGGCATGAGGAAGAGCATCACCAGCAGGTCAAGCTTCCCCTCTGCTCAGCACTGGTGAGGCCACATGTGGAGTGCTCGGTCCAGTTCTGGGTTCCCCAGTACAAGAGAGATGGGGACATACTGGAAAGAGTCCAGCAAAGGCCCATGAAGATGATGAAGAGACTGGAGCATCTGACGTAGAAGGGGAGGCCAGGAGGGCTGGGACTGTTAAGCCTGGAGGAGAGAAGGCTTGGGGGGAGCTTATCAATATAAAAACCTGATGGGAGGGAACGCACAAGATGAGGCCAGACTCTTCTCTGCAGTGCCCAGTGACAGCACAAGAGGCAGAGGGCAAAAATTGAAATACAGGAAATACCATTCAAACATAAGAAAAAGCTCTTTTTTTTTTTTTTTCTTTTTTTTTTTACTGTGAGGGTGGTCAGACACTGGCACAGGTTGTCTAGAGAGGTTGTGGAGTCTCCATCCTTGCAGATATTCAAAATATGACTGGACACCATCCCAGGCAACCTGCTCTGAGCAAGGGGGTTAGACTAGATGATCTCCAGAAGCCCCCACCAGCCTCAGCGTCTGTGATTCTGTGGTGGGAATGGTGAAGCTGAATTATCACCCTGTGAGTAAAATCCTAGTGTCTGATCTGCATTGCGGATTTGTTATCTGCATTGCAGATTTTTGTTGCATTGTCTGCACACATCTGCTGCACGGAACTCCCTCTGACGTCAATATGAAGTAGAGGTCTGCAGTGCAGATTTATGACTGGGATTTTTCTCTGGATAGTTTCCCCATCTGTGTTTGAGAGAAATCAGAATAACATGTTTTAACTTTTTTCCTATTTAAGCTGAGTATTTTGTGAATTGAGTCTTCCACAGAGAAGTTTATTAAAATGCAAGCTTCATCTCCCAGTCATCAGAAGAAAGTGGCACTGAGTTCACAGCTCATATATTTGATAGGAAAGAAGAAACTCATGTAACGAGATACTAATAGAGATCCTCAAATGTAATTTAAATTTGTCTGAACAAGTTTCCTCTAAGAAGGGAGGGGAAGTGCAAACGACAGAGGCAACTTCCATAAAGAACTGGTGAAAACTTTTTCATCAGTTCATCATGAGTTGGGTAACGGTCTTGGTGAGATTATTTGTAGCCTTAGAAATCATTAGTTCATTTCCAGGGTCAGCCTAACGCTTTGATCTGTCTTGAGTCGAAGCCTGGTAAAAGAGGTTGCTGCTTTTTGCTTCTGCAGAAGCATTTCTGGGGGTCCTGCTGAGCTTTCTCTAGGTCTTGAAAAATATTGCTTAAATATTTATCTTCACAGAGATACTAGACTAAGGTGTCATCTATTTTTAACCAGTACCCTCTACTAGTGTTGATTTCAATAGAGAACTTGGCCTAAAATACTACATGGGAAATTTTCTAATGTGTTTCCTCTGGCACTGAGATAAGACAAAGTGGAAGAAAGGCAAATAAGCATATTCTGTCAATAACCTTTCAGTTGCTGACTTTGTGTGTCTACTGCTGTGCAAAATGTCATCATACTTTTTTTTGTCTTGTCAAAGGTAAAGTCATCTTACCATCATCATCATCCCCCCCCAGACACTGTATCGGGAACTACCTGTTAAATACTTTCAGTAGCTGGCTTCTAAAATTCTCTCTTTTTTTTGTTTTGTTGGCCCATGCATGGCCTCAGATGTGAGACCAGATTCTCTGCCAGTTTTATCCATGCAATTTTATTAGAGTACCTGACTTTAGCAGAGCTGTACCAGTATATATCTAAGGCAACTAAGATGTTGCAAGCTGAATGACGTTAGCTAATTGAATGCAATTCAGATGGAGAGAAAGGTAATCAATCAACCATTCCCCTGTTCTCTTCTGAGTGTCTTCATACTTTTGTGGGAATTTCAGGGAATCTGGTGGTAGAAACAAAGCACCAAAAGCTAACTCACTCAACATTTCAGACAGGTAGCATGAACAAAGACCACCTCTGTCTTTTTTTGGAACAAGAGATATTTTCTGGGGAGAGAGTGGAAGAAACAGGTTTGCTATGTGACCACATTGAGATAAAGACTGGCTTTGTTGAACTCTGAGA
The DNA here is from genome assembly GCA_013389945.1 of Fregata magnificens. Taxonomy (NCBI): domain Eukaryota; kingdom Metazoa; phylum Chordata; class Aves; order Suliformes; family Fregatidae; genus Fregata; species Fregata magnificens. The sequence goes on along the minus strand of WAAD01003971.1, from coordinate 169,076 downwards.
CAAAATGCTGGCTTTTAAGGGCCAAGTATGTGCAATTTTCAGAGTATGCCCTCATGGCTGTTGCGCTGGCTAGACAACTACATCCGTGTTCATGCTGTTTGACATCCCCAGCACAGAAAGGCTGAGTGCTGTGAGGCATACTTGCTATTCCACAGCACCTGACTACAGTCTGCCTGGTCTTGGCGAGCATTTGTGCCATCCCTGACTTCTCCATAACCATCCAGACCCCAGAGCCACCTCACTGTTACGTTTATAGGTGGCTCTGCCCAGTGTCCTCCTTGGCTGTTCTCTAATGACCATGAAGGGACTATTTTTCACTGTGATGTTACTAGCAAGACGGGAAAGGCAGGAGGGTTCAGCTGTTTTGTGGGGGACTTGCAGGTAAGAGACCTGAGGTGACCTCCTTGTGGTCGTGGATAGCCGGCTGGTTCACATGGAGGGGTCTAGCTCCTGTGCCAGTTTTATGTTGTGTGGGGTTTTTTTGTTGTTGTTGCGGGTGGGGGGGGGAGGCTTGGGGAGGTGTTGTGTTTTGGTTTTTTGGGGTCTTTTTCCAATTGTTACTGAACCAAGGCCTGTCACCTCATGCTGTTTCTGGCAGAGTGACACCAGCATGCCTTGGTAGGACTGCATTTGCAGGACTGGGCTGTGGGCTAAATGAGCTGGCAGAAAGTTTGGAATAGCGCCAGGTCTGGGACAGGCTGCCCAGTCCAGAAGGAGAGGGTGGTCATCGTCCTCTGTCTGCACCAAACTCACGTTACCCTGTGGCCTTCCTAGCTTGGCACCAGCCTGTTCCTGTAGCCACCATCAATGTCAGAGTTGTTGGAGCATGCAGGTGTGTGAAACCACAGCCATCTGGCTTATCCTCAGCTTAGCAATGAAACTAACAGTCACTTTCTGACAGAAAGCCATGCTTGGCTGGGCTGGGAATGTCCATGGGATCCCTGTTGTATAGCATCTGCTGGAGGATGGTGTCCATTTGTGTGGCACTTATTTCCTGGGGTGACTGCCATAAGCATTTCATTTATGCTAGTGTCACTGATCAAGTCCACAATTTCTGCATGTTTTAGGGCTTTTTGCTGGCCCAAACTTGTAAGCAGTCAAGTCCCAGGTGTTAGTTTACTCTTGTGAAGCCCAGTGGCATCATAAACATCCTTTTTTGGTATCCATGTTGGGATGACATCATGACTGGTTACTGTGTGGCATTGTTGCATCTAGTTTTCTGGGTCACACTGGCTATAGCATCATGCTGACATGGCCATGTAAATACAGTGTTTTGGGCTATGTCTCTTCTCCAGGTGTATATTGACTAGCGATGCTTCAGGTGGCTTGAATCCAGAAGATGCATCCAAACTACGTATGAGTGCAGACCAGAAAGTGCATCAAAAGCCTAGTATTTTCAAAGCATTACTGCTTGTTGAACAAAGGCTGGTGCCTTGCTGCAGTCTCGGCAGTGTGGACATATGGCCAGCTTAGCCTGCAAAGTGGCTTTGACAAGATAGTCTCAATATAACTGATAGAGAGTTTAGAGAGGATCGCTGAGTTCATTTTATATACATTTCCTGAAATTTCTTCTTGTCAGCTTTACTCTTCTTGGTCATATATTCTTAAAATAAAACTCTTCTTTAAGAAAAAACAAAAAATTCTGGCTCTGTAGTTTCCAGGCAGCATGGACTGTAAAATGAAATAACCCAACTGTATATTTAGAAGCATGCAAGTAAATGTCTCGTACCTTATAAAGGTACAGCTAATTGAAAGTAGTATGTTAACACTGAGAATAATGCTGTACTTGTTTCCCATTTCACAAGGTAGAAAATATACTTCAGTTAAATGAAATTGCAATGCAAATCATTATTTTGTTGTATTTCTGAGGAAAAAAATAAATATTGGAAATTTCTTAGATGAATTGGAACTTTTTTCTATAGTGGGTGTTCTTTCAACTTAAAATATTTTCATCAGAATTTTCTGATGCCTCTAAAAATAATAATAATGTAGATTAGCAGAGTTAGATAAACAATTGCCAATTAAATCAATCTCACTGTTTAAAACACAGTATGAAAATGCACACTGCAAAGCAGCATGAAGAAAACGCATAGAAAAATGGTAATGCCTGATTTTCAGAATAATTTCCTTTGTGGTTTTTACATCCCTGTTTAGTGGTTTGTCATAATCCTTACTGAACAGTAACGTAAGGAACCAGCTTTGCAAAGGACCTTCCTTACAACAGTCTCCTCAGGATACCTGGTTTGTGACAGCAAAAATGGGAATGCTGTGGAAAGGAAAATGGGGAATTAGAGCAGATGAATAGTATTCTGTGTGTGTGCATGCATAGGCAGGGAGAGCCCTGGGCCATTTCATGAATGTCAGAGCAGGATCCTGCTCAGAGATGCTAGTGGTCCTCCAGAATAACTGACCCCCGGATTGTCTTCCTTCTTCAAGTGCTCTCTCTGTGAGAAGCCTGAAAAAGGTGGTATGTCTTGGAAAAGTAGGGGGTGTAGTACCAAGTACCTGTTTTTTTCACTCTGGCAGGAGAAGAGGAATAGTGGCTTGTCACAGACTTAAGCCTGCTTTCCTCTCTAGTGTCAGCTGGTGGAAATGTTGCTCCTTTCAGGGCAATATCTTAGGTTGACACCTATGAACACACTGCAGCAACTCAGCCAGGTGAGAAGCCTGAAAACATACTGAGGGACAAAACTTAGCTGCTAGAAGAAGCATTAGAAACTGGCAGTGAAATTTGTCATGAACAGGTCCAGTGAGGAACCAGATATGTTGTGCTCAACTCCAAGGAGATGTAAAAAACACAGATGAATATTAAGCTAAAAGGGGAAAAAAAGGGGGAGGAAGCATAGTTTGGAGGAAAGCACATATTTTTCACTCTCATGTAGAATACAGGAACTTGGTTTTAAATGTTTTGTTGTTGTTATTACCATTTTGATACGAGTGTGTTCATGCTGCTACAGGAGAATGACAATTAAAACTGATGACGGTGTGAGGGTAGCATCCATGGTAGGAGGCAGCGCATTGCCATATCTCTGTGTTGGCTTGTAGGGCCTCGCTCCTCACTGAGGGAGGCGGGCTGCCACGCTGCTCTGAGCAGGGAGGTGGGTGATTTTGACACTCAAGGTCATGCCCAGCTCCTCTTTCATGTGCCACATGTCTGTGACTAGCTGATGAGTGTGGCTGCACATTATGTATATGCAACGGGAGATAAGAGGACTGTTTTGCCATGGCTCCACAAAAGCTGTGGGCAAGAGGACCCAATGACAGAGGAGTGTTAGCTCTGATAAGCCAGACCTCTACGCGGTGTCTAATTTTAGTGTTTATCTGACCAGTGGGTAACTGGAAGTGTTGTCAAATGACAGATAAAACCCTAAAAACATGCACTGTGACCATCCTTTTATCATTAGTTGCAAGTAACCATGGGGATAGGGATCTAAGAGGTCTGTTTTTGTTTTCCTGTTGTTCAGTTGAGTAGTTGTTGAGGAATAACTAAATGAGAGTCAAATGGACTCCGAGCCTGTAGATGAAAATCAATTCAGGGACAGGGACTCTGACCTTGTCTGTCCACAAAAAGAGCAGTGATTTAGAGACCGGTTTATTAACGTAGCACTTGCATCTATTTAATTGAATTCAGTAACTGATGCGTGCAGCATTCCCTTTCTAGCACACCTGCATGGAGAAGAATGTTATCATGCCAATTCAGGCACTCATGCAGCAGCAGGAAATCATGAATACAATGTCTGTCGTTTTCTTCCTTCACTTCCTATAGGCGAACATCTGAAGTAAGGCAGAGGGGCATCTTTCCACACCGTCATTCTCTGTATTTCCCTTTCTTCAGCCTGTTTCCATTGCACTTTAATTTTGTGCAGAAGTGATGGCTTGCCCACGACACCTGACTGACGGTTGTTGTCTCATTTGGCCCTTGTCACTGCAGGAGCAGGCTTACTGTGATTGCTTTACTCACCATGTTAGGCTATCAACTAGCATTTGTTGATCATTTATGTGCTTGCAGATTTGCAGTTGTCATTCTTTCCATTTGCCCCAATTCTCTTTTTTTTTTTTTTTTTTTTGAAAAGCTTCTGGCACAGGACACAGCCCTTGCTATACTTTAAGTAATCTTCTCTGAACCCTTCCCAAAATTTGTCATGAATGTTATTCAAGAAAGCAAAGAAAGGGTCAATGAACAACACTGAGACAGAAAGAATTAAGTCCTGTCAGTTTATATTTAATGGATGGCATTTTTTTGATTCAGAATTAAATACCCGAATCTTTTTCTCATTTCAATTCTTGGAAATAGTTTTGCCGTAGCCCAAACAATCCGAATTTATTGTTCTCAGGCAAGAGAGGAGCCCTGTTGATGGGAGAATTGTGTGGGTGGTGTAGCACATCCAGCCTCCAGCTCACCTTCCCATTATTCAGATGCTGGAATCTGTGATTAGTTGTGAAACACAAATATAGGCAACTTACTGAATACATTTTTGTGGCACTTGCAAGATACCTACTACTATGTATTATTCTATCATATTTTGCCACCAGTATGAGATCGCTGCTGAGCTGATTCGTCCTTGTGGAGAGTGAAGTCAGATATGTAAAAAGTTAATTATTTGGCATGTGCTTGACTTACTACACTGACTTTTTATGATATTGTGAGTCAAATTCAGGGTGTTTGGCCTCATCTTCAGTGATCTGGACTTGGATGTAGTTCAAGCTGCAAACAAAGGCTGTAGTCAACAGCCTTCTGAACAGTAGAGCTTTTTCTACAAGTGTACAAGTCTGTACAGGAAATGGAAATAATTTTAGCTTTCAAGGGTTTTCTGCATTTTAATGGAAGTTTACAATTCTGAACAAAAATCTGTGTGCAAACATAACTCAGTTGAAATCTAAGAGTGACTCCTAGGCAGACAATAACAGGGGGGAGTTTGACAGAAACTGGTCCAAATTCATGGAAACACTTAGACCAGTTAGCACTTTTTTTTTTTTTTTTTTTTTACAAACTTCAGGAAATCTTCTTGGCATCATTAAGGTGTCTTTCAAGGTTTTCAAAGTTCCTGCAGCTGAAAGTTTCCGTAGTCTTCCTGAGACCTTTCAAGCATGGGAGGCTTGGCTGAGCAATATTAATTGAGGAGTGAGGAGTTTTCAGAGTCTGCTGTTAATAGATGTGTACTAATAAGGTGATCCAGGAGAATTTAATATTATATGAGGGTTGCGGGGAGTGGGGGGGAAAGAGGTGCAGGAGGGGAAAATATTCCTCAGATGAATCATTCTGATTTAGATAAACGGTTCTCATTCCACCTACCAAAATGCATAGTGTGTGGATTAAATACTCAGAACGAGTAACTGCAAAGTAATGGACAAAACATGACATCCAGCTGCTGCGTCATTTCAACCTCTTAATGAACAGTAAATGATGCAGCTGCTTTGCCACGCTGGGTATATTTAGCTACAGAAATGGGGAGATGGCAATAGAGAGCTGTGATGAGGCTGTGGTAGGTTCCAGGTTTTAACAAAGGCTGCCAAATGTCAATGTATAATTTGTGATCATTTCAATAAAGGCTGCTTTTAGATTAATACAGAAGGGAAACAGGTATGTCACGAGTGGCACATTTATGTCTAAAATCCTCTGCTTTTAAGAATATAAGTGAAATTTGAGAACAAGTAATTCTTAAACCGTATTTTACTCTGTCCACTGTAAGTTAGGAATAAGTAGACGTGTATCAGACTGATAAAAGAGAAGTCAGATCCTGTTATCTAATTTTACTGAATTGTAAAATGAACCTAATCTATAGCATCTACCCTGGTTCTCCTAGAGATAATATAGCTCTCCCTTTTCTCATCTGCATCAAGATGTTGCTTTTTTTTTTTCCCTTCATGGCAATTTTTTTGCCCAATTGACAGCTTAAGCAAATTTCTCCTCTAAGCAAATTACCTGCAGTTTGCCAAGAGCAGGACTGAGGTTTGTGTGGGAAGCCATCTTAATTGTTGTTCATTGCTGATTTTGTTTGGTGTCAGAGATCTTTGCTGTACTGGAGGTCTCCGTTTCAGGACAGAGTGACAATTAGAGCAGTTGAAAATTCCCTCCTTCTTTTGAGGTTCTCTGCACGTTGATGCAGCTCCCCAAGCCTTTTCCAGAGGCAGACAGCCACATAATTTGCTGGAAAAGCAATAAGGTAACCTTCAAGGTGCTTTCTGCATTGCTCGTCTTCTCATATCTCTGAAAAGGGATTTGATTGTGGGGAAAACAAAGTGGACTAGAAGCAGAGCGTATTTGTAATTTTTGTATAGCTCATTTCAATACCACAGTTCTGTAACAGGACAGGATTGTATGTCAAAGCCAGGGCAGATAAAATGTTAGTACACAAACTTGTCTTTACTTCCTATACAAATAAGCCACTAGTTTATAATGCACTAACACAGCTAATGTTGACGAATGATAAAACCTGTAGCATGGAGGCAGCAGTGTATTGGGATTACCATATTCCCCAGTGGATATCTGCAAGTGCTGCAAAAGAAAACAACAACACAGACAAAATGTAGGATGTGACTGATATGCAGTTATCCCAATGTGCCGCAGAGCAGGGGCAGACTGTGACTTCTGTGTCCAGAGGTACTGCTTATTAAGGAGAAAATGTATGATTCATGTGTCTCAGATTACGTGGCTTTGCGTGCTCACAGCAGTGTAATTCCTCTGGGAATGTCCACCTGAGGAGAAGTGATGGGGATGTGTAGAGCTCCGAGGTGTCCTGGAAGTTGTGGAGTGGTAGGGCTGCAAGGCAGCAGGAGCATTTCTTTCTTCCAACATGATGCAAAGGCTGCATGCAGTCATTTCAGAAACCTAATACCAAGTTATAGATCTTTGTGGGTAGCAAGGCATCTGTCCCAAGCAGTATCAAAAAATCTGCCCCTTATCCTTTTAGGCCACAGTGGGGTGGGAGGAACAGATCTCCATAACTGTACCTGCTCTGTGGGTTTTCCTTGTGGGCAATGAAAGGATGTGCCTTGGCATTTTTTAAATCATCATTTTCTACTTGTGTCTTTTTCCATCCACCCTGAATTTTCAGTTATGTTAAAGCATCTTTTTAACTTCCTTGGCAATGTAAAGGATTTTACATGGGCACATATTGCATTGTACCCACCTCAGGGACATTGTGCTTGGTGAAAGAGTGAAAGACGTGTGATGTAAACAAGCGTCAGACTGGCGGATTTACAGGTGAGGGATATTTTGGAGTTGCACATACAACTGGACTGCTGTAAAACTTAGAGATGTTTTAAAACTGAAAAAAAGCTTTTAAAATCTGAAATCAGTTGTTTGATTTGAGCAAGCCTGTGTTTAGAGATGGAAATATTGAGTACAGCGTAAAACAGTTGGAATTGCAGAAATGAAGGATCTCACCCAACTGGCTTACCAGTGATAGAGATGTAAGGATAAAAATAAAACAAGTTGCAAATTAACCTATTAGCACTTCGTTGTACGTGTGAAGTAGACAAATCACTGATGTACCCATGCTGATTCACGTTTCTCTATTATTCATGTACAAAACCTCACACTCTCCAGAGTGTGTAAAAGATGGTCAGCCTTTCAAGCCATATCACAGTATAATCTTTGTATTAATCACAGAGCAATAACTTGAAATAACATTCTGGGTAGGTGAAAGCAGTATTAGAATCTAATATTTCTGTTGTCATCTTCCCCTCTGGAAATAAACTAAAAATACAAGGTGTGTTGCAGTGAAGCTTACACCCAGTTGACTGAGTAGGTGTATACTTGTTTTCTCACATTGATATATGTTTCTTCAGCTATGAAATAAATAACCAATCATTTGAAATGAACACATGCATATGTATTATATAATCTGAGAGAGGTAGTTACAGGACACTAAGTTCCGTGCTGGTCGATAGCAGTATAATGATGGTATACAGCAGATTTTTTTCCAATAGCTCGGCTAACTGTGACTAGAAAACTTGCTTCCAACAATTATAATCTGAGATTCAGAAGAAAAAAAGCCATCAGTACAGTGTGAAGTATTTTCAACACTCAGTTGTATGCATGTGTTTTTCCTTTGGAGGCAGGGTTACAAACCGTACAAAAACATGCAAGCAAACTTGAAGAGCTGTTGGGATTTACTACGTTCTGAAAACTTCTAGAAAAACAAACAAACAAAACCCAACCAAGCCAAAACACACCCTAAGGGCAATATGCTTGTATTGTATTTGTCAAGTATGTACAAGTGGAGAAGGAATGTTAAGCACTTGGCTCAGAAAAAGAGTCCTCTTAGCTGCAGATTTGAAAACAGCTAATAGAAGTGGCAGTTCTTGCTCTTGAGAAGAGTACTGTCTAGTTTCAGAAGGCAATTCCTCTTCCCTTTCTCCCTTCTCATGCAGTAAATTCACTGTATCACATAAATCTTAGTCCTGTGTTTGTCTACACTGTGGATAGAGGATGCAGCATCCATCTTGGATGCACCAAATGAGGCTGATGTTTTGCCCACCTCATTAGCTTTTGCACAGGCACTGTCTCACAAATGCCAGATTCTGTGTGTGTGCAGGTACCTATGGGAATCATGTGCATACCTACGGGTTAACAAGTTGATGTTGACAATGAGACAGTATTCAAAGAAAGCTGTAATGAAAATAGCTCTAATAAAATAAGTTGCTTCAAGTGAAGATGCACATATGAACAAGTGAGTGAATATTGATAAACAATACAGGTAATTAAGAAAGTATATAACAAAGGTCTCTGTACATATAGAATTTCTTGCACGTGAAGCCCGTTGGGCACCTATACATCAGGTAATTTTAGCAGAGCTTGAGCTAAAGCAGACTTTTTTTTTTAAACACTAAGATTTGTTTTTGTTAATACATCTGCCAAGATTTTGATTAATTTTAGAAGTTATAATCTCTAAATTACATAGTTTTTCAAGCTGAAGAGAGCAAGCTTAATCTATGACTATTTACCTTCAGCAACCTGGTAATACTTTCTACATCAGATTTTATGGTATCCAATTTAATTATGGAACAGCTGTCATGTAGGCTGCATAACATCTTGACTTAAAATCAGTTTTACGTAAACAGGACAACTTCAGGAATACTGATGCTGATACGTAGAGCATATCAATGATGTTTTGCTAACTGAAGGTGACATGCAAGAGCATGCTGTGAAATATCATTCACAAAGATATTTCTAAATGTACTAAGGTGAAGTAGTACTGTACTCTGTGAGCAGCCTCAAGTAGTATTCATGGGTCTAGTCAGAGGCAGAGGGGCAAATATGTACGATATGTGTAAAAGCGATGAAATCTTACCGCAGGTAGTTATAAAAATAATAGGGATGTTTTGTTAGTTGGCCTAAACAGTGAACATGGCAAATATAACTGCAATACTGTTTCTTGGGAAATGGAGAATGAAAACAGCTCTGCTGCTCTTTTGTTGCAAGTTTCTTTGACCTGTGAATCAGCCTCTTGAGCCACAAGACAGCTCTGGAGTGAATTATTGGAATTAAGCTTTTTCAGTTTTTCCCTGGTCCTGTTTAGAGCAGAAGGGATGATTGATATATCTATATATATATATATATATATATGTTATAGTTTTTATAAAATGTGTTTAAATCTTGAGTCTGTTAAAAGATTTGGTCTCATGTGGGGAGCAAAGCTTGGGTCAGTTAATGAGTTCTTGGGTGAGACAATGTCTGGTGTTTGATAACATTACTTGAAAACAAAATGCATGATTTATTTATCCACTTTAGAGAAAGAGACATATAGCAACATAGGAAGGCCAAGAATTGCATGGACTGTGAAGTATTTTATTTGGACTTTTGTCCAAAAAAAAAAGAAAAAAAAAAAAAAAAGCCTTTTCAGTAAATTGATAAGATGTAAGGGCTCAAAAATCATCCACAGAGTAAGTCAACCAGACTGAGTGGAATTATACCAAAGATGCATTCTGTGGTAGCTCTAGTAATATAAGAGGTAGTTGTATCCATTCGGCAGTGCTATTTTTCTTTCTTTAAAAAGATGCTATTGCCTCATAACGGGTGGAATCCAAGTCCCATAATGGCCCAATGTTTTGAAACTCACGTGGGAAAGATCTGCTAGTGCACATAATGAATCTACAAGCAATACCTGGTGAGGGGGTGTTGGTATGGCTAGTGGAAAGTGCTCTCTGTGTGCAGTGGATGCTCTCAGCAGTACCCTGCTTCTTTGGAGGCAGAGAATTATGCTGTTGATCTTGGCATCTGTTTTGTCCGGAACATTTTTAGAGGAAACATGTTTCAAAATGTACCGCTGTGCTTGCACATGCTGGAGAGGTGGCTTATGGCTCTTAGTTCCTTTGTAAGGAGGAGGCGGCAGCAGCACAGGGCAGAGCGCTGTGCGTGGGGTAGGTGCGTAAGCAGGGGCGAGCTGGCAGCAGGGCCCCTGCCTGCATGCTCCACCCCAAAGGGGAACCCTGGTCATGGGTGTCCAGATGCAAGTGTGGGGGCACAGCACCGAGGGAAAGCCCTCACCCCTGTTGCCCTGAGATCCTGATGTACCACTGCCCTGGCTGCTCCGCTGCTCGCTCGGAGCCCCTCTGCAAACTCCACGTCCTCTTCCAGACTGCTTCCCACAGGGGAAATCTTCCCGCCCCGCTCCTCCCAGAAGGTGGAGGGGAGCAAGTTACGGGAACTACTATAGGCTTGCCCAGTGAGTCATCATTGCATGTGTCTTTGTGCCGCCCCTGTTTGGCACACACTCGCTGCAGAGCCCCTTGCCATGCTGCAGAGCCCCTCTTCTGCCCCCTCCCAGGCTCCCACGCCTTCCAGCTCAAAACTCCCATCTTCTCTCCTAGCCCTAGCTCCTGGCAGTTTTTCCAGCACTCATCTACCAGCTGTACTCACAAAAATTTCATTTAGAAAAGAGCCCAGCAGCTTAAAAAAAGAGGACAAAGCTGAGAAAGATGAACCCATTGTAGACTTTCTTGGGCCCTTTATTTACCCTGGGGTGATAGAGGTGTCAAACTCTGCAGAGGAACATTGCTGCCATGGAAGAAGGTGCTTCAGAGGCGATATGTAGGAGACAGCTGGAATCTGCATAGGCAGTTTTTGGAGGGGGCTGAGGGAAAGGGTGCTGAAGAAAGGAGGACCTGTTTCAGCATATGGTGACCTCTCTGGGGTTGTGTTTGTTATCACAGGGTCATTTACTGTTTTGTTTCCAGAATGGGGTCTTCATGCTTTTAGGGGGTTAGGAAACCAGTGGTACCTTGGTTTACATTGTGCCTCTTGTTTTTTCTTTCATACTGCCTGCACAAAGAAAGTGCATGCTGGATCTAAACTGGGGCTGCTGTTTTCTCCTCAAGATTGATGAAACTCTCCTTGAATAGAGAGCAAAAGGAATTTGTTGCAGCTTTTGCAATAGCAGTGATGTGTTAAGATTAGAAAAAGTGTAACCATGCACCTGGCTCCAGGGTCTGACGGTATGGGAGAAAAGGTTTGCCTGAAAATCAAAAGTTTCCTCTCTACAGTGCAGGATTCCGTTTTCCTTTTGACTGTCATGGGAATTGCGAAGCCAGGAACTGGCCCAGCAGTAAACTGATTTTGGGCTTGATTTCTTCACCCTTACACTGAACACGTTGTTTCAGAGGGCCTATTCGTGAAGCCAGCAGTACTGCTCACAGAGGAGGATGCTGTTCTGTTCAGTAGAGGGGGCAGAACCATCCCTTCTGAGGCTCCTTGAGCTGTTGCTTCATTTGTGAAGAAGCACAGCAACCTTCATTCCCATCTGCTATTTTCTTCGTGGGATTTATTTATTAAAAGTGAACCAAAGGATGTGCTGTGGAAAACAGATTAACACAGATATGCAAACAAAGGCCCCTGGTATTTGATAATTTACTGAGTGAGTGTGATTGCCTGGTCACCAGCTGTTAGAGTGAATCCTGGCTCAGAACAGGTAAAGGGGAAAGTCATCACTAGATGAAATAAGAAAAAAGCAAATAAAAACATCAATAACTCCTTAACAAAATATTTAGCTTCCTGTCATCCTCAGGAATCCATTTCGTGTAGTACTGCAATTCATTATTTTCTCTGGCTGAAGGAATGGTATCATTATATTTAAAAAAAAAAAAAAAGCTGAAAACATATCCATTAAATAAAATTTACGTATAATATCTTCATATATAATGTTTTTTACCCAGGAATATCAAAGGTACCTTCTTAAAACAACATGGTTTACTTCATTTATTCCTAAATATAGCTAAGTAAGCTTTCAACTTAAAGATTTGTCTAAGTTAATAGAATTTCTCTTAAATATAGCCTTTTAATGTTAGCATAAATGAACAGGAGATAAAGAACACTGTGCCCAATTGAAATTATAGGGTTGATTTTCAGATAGGCAGACTAAATTTGCTAAAATTATAAATGTTCCTGCATACCTGAGTTAGCATCTTCCTTTTTACTTCTGTGTCACTTGCTACACTAACACTAAAGTGGTAACTATAGGTGTTTTGTGCCTTTGGGACAGGAATGCTGGAAGAATCTTAATGCTTATGGATCCATTACTGAGATTACTGTACAAAAAGCATTTGCCTAAATTTATCCTTTTAAACCCAAAGAGTCTGGGTTTGACGTGTATCTTGTGGTACAGTCTGGTAGGTGTAATAGTGATTAAAATGCAAGAAAGGATAACTTTACCCCCTTAGGGGCACTGTTTAATGACATTCGTTACTTTGTAACTCATGTCTTAGTTCTAGTATAGCACATCAAAGCTATACCGACAGTCACAAGTACCTCCTTTTCTGTGTCTTTTCTGTGCCTTTCTGTGAGTTCATGATGGTATAATATAACCCAGAACTGTTCTATGTCAGCGGCATCTTCCCTGCCCAAATAACACAACAAACATGTGGTCTGAGGCATAACATGTTTGCTTGAGATTCCTCCAGTACTTACACAAGCCAGGAGGACATTTGAAGGACAAGCTGATGTTTCTAATACTGAATTTTTGGCTTGGCATTATTTACAATTCAATATTAAAAAAAAGCTTATAGGCTGCCATGCGTAAAGAAATGTTTGTATAATTTCAAAATACAGGGAATGACCAGAGGGCAGAGCAGAAATTTCAGTTCACCGATACGACTTCCTTGATGACTTCCTTTAATGAAGTTCAAAGCAGCTAAAAGACTGGGAAGAACAAATGATCTGCTGAACCTCTTCCCGTGCATTTTAAAGGTCTGAGGACACTGTATGAGATGCAAACTACTTGCTGGCTCATCCCAAGCCTCAGCTGCTTTCCACTGAAGGAACGTGCAGCAAGGCTGTAGGAGACTGCAGCACTAACAACATTAGATGAATGCCCATGGAGGATGCATGAAGCCAGCAGAAACATCTGCAGGGTGAAGGAGGCTAAAAACGTCCTGAAGTTCTGCCTCATTCTCAGTGGTAGGGGATACGTAAGCAAGTCCAGCCTTCTCCCACCACTTTTTTGTGTCACACACTCATTGTAGGCATCTGCATAGGGTCTTCAGTTAGTTATATACCTCAGAGACTGGTTATTCCTTCCCTTCTCAGGAGGTACCTTGTCTCTTACCTTTTCTGTCTTTTGTAATGAAATTGTAGCTTGCCTTATTGCTTCCTGCCCCTGTGACAGTGCTTTGGCAGTGGAGGGACTGTTGTGAAAAGGGCACCCAGATACCATAATAGTGAGCCTCATGTAAACACCTCAGGAGATTAGACAGGAATGCCATGCATGACCGTGGTATTTGCTCTGCCTGACCAGAGCCTCGGGCAGGCCAGTTCATCTGTGTGAGGCTGGCAGACTCTGCTGGGACGCTGTGTCCTTTTCCAGTGGATGAGCCCTACAATGTCTGTAATCGAAGAGCCCGTAGTTCTAGAACATGACTTGAGTTAGGTCTGTTTGACATAAATAGTTACAAATGGGAAAATGTAGTGAGACTATCTTAGAGTAGAGATGCCACAGTCAGCATGCAGCAGAGCTGATGTTAGTCCCTCACCTGGTAATAGACATGTATAAGCTTATGAAAAGTCCAACTTCAAAATACCAGGCTTTAGAAAAGAGTATGTGTTAAGTGTAAGAACAGGAAGATAGCAGGAGAGGCTTATACTGGAGAAAGGTTGAATGTCATAAGTTTCTGCCGGGAAAGAGGATGAAAACCAAAACCAGAGCCTGGTTTACATTTCCTTTGTACCTGAAGGAATGGCAGATGTTCCAGGTTAGCATGGTCCGGTTGTATCACACTGGTTTGCTGTGCTTCCTTATTGGATGCAGCTGTCCAGGGATGCTGTAGGACTGTTGCTGTTCGAAGGAAACAGGCTTGTTTTCACAATTTTAATGCATTTACCAACTGCTATGGTGACTGGGGGCAAGGGACTGGTGCAGCACTAACACCCAGGCCCCCATGGCAAATCATCTGCTACCCCATCTGTCTGCCCAAGACTTAGTGACACATTACAGTTCTGGAGCCTTGTGGCTGTATTTCAAGCGTCAAAGCTTATTAACTTGGCAATTAATGGAAAATGGTTTGGTAACTGGCAGCACCTGTCTGGTATATTCTGGGCTGGGATTTGGGGTTTGTTTTCAACGGAGTCTACCTGAGGATTAGGCAACTGTGTCTGCACTTGGATACCTAGATTAACTAGCTTTGTTTTCAGTAGAGATCAGCTACACAATCTATTTGAAATTTGTAGTACCATTGACTCTCACTTCGAAAAGTAACACAAGTCTTGCGAGGAGGGGTACGTGGTGATGGGAACTGAGGGGGAAGAGAGAGGGGGAAAAAATGCTCAGGCTCAAGATACTGGTAGGTAGGGCATTGAGGTGAGCGGTTCAATTTCAAGCTCCTGTTCTGCCTGCCTTTCACACTGCATGTAAGCACGAGGCTACTCTGATTTAAGGTTCTTTTGCAGAAAAAATATTAGGTCATCTTCTGAGTCATCTTTAAATTTCATTTCTACCTGTTACTTCCAGGAATGTAAACAGGAGAGACCAACAGTCTGCAAATTCTTGTGTGTGGCTTTATCCTGTGTCCTTTTTTTGTTGCTGCTTAGAGTCAGTATGCAAAGTTGGGGTTGTTTTTTTTTTCCCCCAAATGTTTAATTTCTGCTATATAATATCTATTACATTATACATAGTGTAGTATTTTCCTGGTGTTACAGAATACATTTTTCTTCTTTTCCTCTTTCTGTCTCCTTATCATTTAACAGACTAGAAGACATTTAGGATGGCCGAATCATATCTCATATGACTATAAAGTGACACAGAACTGAAAGCATCTCAAAATTTATGAGAAAATGATTGCTTTAAGAAGTGTATCAAATCCAAGATGATTACTGGTACAATACATTTGCAGGAAAGCTACTTTTTTGATAAAGAGAGAAATTGAATCTTACCAATGTGTCAGTTATAAATTCATTGGTAAAGTGGTGAGAGCAATCTGTGCTTTGCTTTATATTACTGGGAGGTACAGTTTGGCTTAGTTGACAGATAAGGAAACTGAGGAAAAATGATAAAATCCATTGAGGTGAATGCAGTGTTATTTTACTACCACTTGGGAAATTGTCCATCTGTGCTTGTTTCCTCAAAGATACCCATATGATTAAAAAAGGCCATATGGGGACTTTATGTCAGAGCTGGGATTAAAGTTCAGGATGAAGACTGAACAGGTTTTTCGGGGTGAAAAACCTGCCCTTAGATGCAGACTTTGTCAGTCTTAAGCTATTTGCAGATCTGGTTTTGAATCTCATCAAACTGTTTGGGCAAATATGTGTGAGGAAAAGCAGAAAGGAAGGAAGCATTTCATAAATGTTGATATCACCTGATTCTCCCCCATTTCCTTACCCAGCTCCATCCTCTCACCTCCCTGATTTCCTTCTATGCGTCCAGATTTGCCAAACCAGCCAGGCAGATGTAACAGTTTGCAGTAAGACGAGGAAGAATGAGTCTTTGTGCTGGTGGTCGGCGCACATCCCTGGGATGGAGCCACCTGGTTTTTGGGCCCTGCTCCAAGGATTATTCAAGTATTTCTCACAAAGCAGAATAACCGCAATGAAAGAGGCTGAAGGAAAAGATATCTGCAATACCAACTACAGTGGTAGTCACTGAAGGCATGAGTGCTCTCTCGAGGTGCTAGGCTTTCTTCAGATCCCTCCATGGAATGAGAAAGGACAAATAGAAAAATAAGTCTTCCACATTGCATGAAATAAGCAGCCACCCCCCCAGCAGCCAGGTTGAAAGGCAAGGAGAGAGCATAGGTAATAGCACCCTTTCCTTCCTTGTTTTGCAGTCTGCACATTTGTTTCAATTACAAATTCCCCTGATTTGTTTTCCAACTAAGCAAAACTTTTATAACCTTAGACAAGCGATCTTGATCTTTGGGGGGGAGGGAATAAAAATCCACCAAAATGTCAAGGCCATCTGCTTCATCTGCTAATAATGCTTTCTTCTTGAAAGTCACCTTCTTCCTCTGAGTCTTTGCGTTTACTTCTTCCTGACAGTAGATGCAGAGTATTTCATATACTCTTGAAAAATACAGGTATCACCCAAATTTTTTTTCTCTTAATATTATTGCAGTTAGAGCATATATGCTTCTCATTTTTTTCCAAATTTTAACACTCTGACATAGCAAAAGTATGAAATATGAGTACTCCTGATTTGAACTGAAACTTGGAAAGAAACAAACAAAAACCCCTCCGTGATCATAGAGGTCCTTTTGCCAGCCCTGGTTTAGATGAGGCAGAGGTAACTTGCAGCAATATCTGATTACTGCAGGAAATACAGGTCATCTTATTTAATGATCTGGAACTGGAGATGTATTGCAGCTTCCATCTGTCAGTTGCGATTAGTGTAGAGCACTGGACTGGACTGGAAATGAAGTTAAAGAATGATAGGATCGTGGCGAGCCAGGCTCGGGGGAAGGACATCTGGGGTAAGGGAGGTATCGGGAGCTGCTACCGCCCGCCATGGTCACTGTGTATGCAGCAGGATAGCTTTGGCACTGCTTCCTCAGCAGGCTGGGTTGGAGTTCTGCTGAAGTGTGGCACTAAAACAGCCTTTTACTCCAACGCCTGGAAACAAAATGTGGATGTAAATGGGCGCACTCCCTCATGTGCCACACCTCACATGGACTCCCTGGCCTCAGGACCCCAGCAGGCTGTTTTCAAGAGTTCAGTTTTATTTCTTAAAACAAGACTGGTTAACGCAAGTTTGATGTACCATTCATTTTGTTCTCCCTCATTCTGGTTTCTAAACTAGCCTATTTATACTGTGAATTTACACTCCCACCTAGTTTTCTATTTGCAAGATTAGACTCCACAAACCACCTCCCTGGGAACTGGAAGTTAATTATGATCCAGGAATTCCAGTAGGGGCTGTGCTGTTTCCTGAAGCTCTTACTACCCACTAAGGTCTGGATACTTAAAGATATTTAGGTACCTATTTGTCCCTTGAAGCATCTAGATCTTCTACCTCCATATACTGCCATGCTCAAGACCACTTTTCAGCAGCTGTGCATTAATTGTGGGAGCTGAAGAGTGGCAGGAGAGTGCTAGAGGTCATTTCGTTGTAGGAACATTGCTGTATCGGAACTGAAATTGGAAATTTGTAGCACTGCCATGAAACCTCCTTGTACCAGGCATCAGTGAAAGTCAGCATTTACCCACTGTGTCATACTAGTGTTAGATATATCTTCAGTGTTTTTGGCTTAGCTGTGTTTTTCATGTCTGTCCAGAACTTGTACCGTAAGGGCCTGATGCCAGGGGCCAGTGTTTTTTCATAGTAACGTTGCAATTTTTAGTAGGAATTTAAAAAGATACTCAACAGATAGTGATACTTCAGCTTGATTCTTGCAGATTTTTGGCAACTCCTGCATGTCTTCAGACCTTGGAGGTGTTGAGCAGGCATCAGCAGAAAGGGCCTTTCTTTGTCATGCTGAGTAGCAAAAGCAACTGAAAAGAAGCAGGCAATTTTGAAACTTTTAAAATGTTGTTGCCCTTACATTGCATTCTATTTTAATGCTTCATATTCCTCTTATATTGTTTCTCTTGCTTACACAGAAAAATTAATCCCTATTTGTAAATTTCCACTTTGTGTCACAGCTGGTCGTCTTTCTTAAGGATGAGTCCGAGAATATCTAATGTAAGTGGGGTCAGAGACAGAGGCTAGAGGCAGAGCTCTTGAGAGAGACTTGCTCCATAGACAAACACACGTAACTTTAAAGCATTTGAAGGTGGTATTGAAATACTAACTCATTCTATACATCTTTCTGACACCTGTGATGGGCTGTACCAGAATCTTTACATGCAATCTTTACATGCAATCCTTTTTTCCAGTAAGTAAAGAAACTGTATCTCAATGCAACTTGTGTAACATAATTTTTACACCCACAAGGGCTAAAAATAACTTCTTCTAAAAATTTACAAAAGGGAAAAGATAAGTCTGGGCTCAGCCCTGAGTGTCTTAAATATTTTTGTTTCCAGTGTCTTTAGTCTAAAATGCTTTGCTAAGGAAGTTTTGCTGGAAGTAAAATATTTATCTATGTCTGATTTGTAGCAAGCTGCAGCCTATTTTTAATAGGTACATATACTCTCTTTTATGGTTTCCGTAACTTTTTGTCAATTCTATAATAACATATTCATCATGTTCCATTCCGTGAAAGCTGGCTGATGTGCTATTCCAGCTAATCATTTTAGTAAATGGGATACACTATTATTCTTTTAAAAATTAATTCTGTTTTTTATAGAATTGATTCTTATGTGTCTTTAGAGTGATTTTTAAGTGATTTTAAAAATTTGTATAGCCTTGATTTTCTGAGTTCCCAACAAAAGCTTTAAAAATATGTTTCTATGTAGACAGGGCTTCAGTACTGTCACTTACTAAATAACAGGTCAAACTACTGTACCACAGTCATGATCATGGACCTGCTAGTGTAACCAGCAACACCAGATCTAACCCAGTGCCAGGGAGTCATAGATGCTTGTGTAGTCAGATCACCTATTGGTTACAAGCAGCCCTGGAAAGGGTGAAGTATAAGACAGTGGTAGGCTCCCTAAGCCCCATTCATATCTTGGTATTCAGTTATGGCTGTGACACTTAGGTTTGTGACATAAGAAGCTAACAGATCACTATCACACCTTTAAGACCTATTCATAAAGTGCTGTTTGTTACATTGTCCTTTGGCCTTCTTCCCCTTTGCACCTGGTGGGTCTCTCTCACACAAACAGCCCCACTAAGTTCATCACAAGGGGCTTCTCTTGTAAGCTCCTTGAAGGCAGGGCTTGCCTTAGCTTGGCAGTGTACATGGAGGACTATCTGAGTGAGCAATCTGATGATGGCGAGAGCTCTATACTGGGCCACTCTCTCCCCAGTTTGTGAACAGATTGCTTAATGTTAATAACAACAGAAAATGAAAAAAGCTATGCAAGATGAAAAAGACAGCTGGAACCCCCCTGGTGTTACAGATACCTGCAGAAATACAGTCTTCCTTCTTGCTTCTCCCATCCTGGAAGCTGGACTCAAGTCCTTCTGACTGCTGTCTGGTTACTAGTGGTATAATTCTGTAGAGCACAGAGGAGGCAAGTCAACTGCTATAAGCAAATCTGACAGAGTAATGCTAGGAGCAGGAGATGAAAAAGCTCTTAGTAAACTGCTAGACTTGCTGAGCTATGACACTGATGTAGCACAAGAGACAAAAGAAAATGTGTTACTGAATTTATGGTTTGGGATTTGGGTGGTGTTTTTAAAGGTGCATTAGTTTGCACTGATTGACAACTGAATTCCTTTTTGAAATGCACGTGGCAGGTACATGAAGGCAAAATTAATGGCAATCAGCATTTCTGTTGTGAATATGAATCCAGTTAATAAAAATTAGTTCTGTTGCATGTCTCAAGGTGATGGACAGCACTGGGCATTTTACAAACAGGCATGCTGCCCCACTCAAGTGGATGAGAGATACTTTCCAGCTTGTAGTCTAGTAACTGCTTTGCTGGGCCATGCCTGACGCAGCTCTTAGATTAGGCTTGGAGATGCAGCATCATGCAACTCTTGATTAACCACAAGCTGTGGACTCTTCAAATCTTCCTGTTTAAAAAAAAAAAAAATTCTAAACCTTCAGCAAAACAGATTGACTTCAGTTTGTACGGTGCTTGGTGCGTGATACATTGTGTTCCCTTTGCTACTTTGCAACAAACAGAAGAATAGTCATCTTTCAGCAACTAGTTTTCATATTTCCCCCTTTTACCATGACAATTAAGTAACATGGATTACAGTCCCCCTTTCCACCCCCCCAAAAATCTGGGAAGGAATAAAAAAAACCAATATCCTTCTGAAGTTCAAATAAAGCAGGTTCTGTCATACAATATTCATCAAGACAGTGAGTTATCGCCCCCTGTAGAAATCATGGGAGAAAGTGTTCATCCTCTTCTTTCTATGGACATTTGAGGTCAGCCACGAAGGATGACTTGATGGATGTCAAAAAACCTGACAGGCTTCTAGTGGAGTGAAAAGGTACACGGAGTTACGGTGTTGATGGGAGATGTCGCCAGCCTCAAGCATGTTTTGCTGAAGTACTTGGACGATGAGGCACAGGGGTGAGTGCTGCCTGTGAGCAAGCATTGTTGCGTTGGAGGAAAATAGCTTAGGTGTTTGAAAGTGTGGGGTCTGCTCTCATCTGTATCAGCGAGCCACACACAAAGAGGAATACCCTACCATGGAGGACCATGTTATCTTGAAGTGTCTAAACTCCTTTGTTCTGCATTTGCACAGCTGATAAGTGTCCTGGGCTATCAGTGACATTCCTGGATGCTATGTTAAATAGTAATAAAAATAATGTGGCTGTTACTCTCAGGGTTGGGTGGGTCTTTTTTTTTCATTCTAAATGCACAGTCTATTCTCTTTAAGATTTGTCATCAGTTTAAGCAATGGAAGCAAGCTGCTCTAGAAAGTTGTTCCTGAAATGTGGAAACAGTGAATGGAAAGCTGCACAGTATTTTTTCACTGCGATTCTGTTCTATGAGAGCATCTACATGCCCCAAAGAAACATGAGCGCAGGTGCTGAAAGAATATACATCAAAGGCATTTACATTTTAACACATTTCATTTTACAGGCTTATTTAGTTGACCGAGGCTTATATGTCAGCTATTGGAATGCATTTTTTCTGCTTTATATATTCTAAACCACTCTCTAATTTTGCATCACTTAAACTTTTGAGAACTCATCCAATTTTGCCATGGGGTCAGGAGAAGTTAGGTATCTTTTCAGTATGAAAGATAATTTTGCTTGAATTTCTGAATTTTCTGCTAAGAAACTGGATGCATTGTGACAGAATTCTCTACAAAAATGAGTCAAAAGTCATATTGAAGATCATGGAACTTGTGCTCTCAACTCTGAAGTAGAGCTGGTGTTGATTCTCTTTTCATCCCTTGCATTCTCGTGGCTTTACTTTCCTCTTCTACTACAAAAATAATGTTATGCCAGTATATTGTTTGACAATGATAAGCTAAAACCAAGAAGAAGCCCTGTCTCAAACTGCATCCTAGTTTTAGCAACGAACCATAACACTAAAAATTATTAATCCACCTTTGTGAACTTGGACCACTTTTTTCATAAGCCTCTAGCATCCTACAAGGTGAGAGCTGAGTCCTCACAGAAAAGCCATTTTGTGTATTATTCTAGTCATTAAGGAGACTCACCAGTGAGAAATTCATCATTTTATTGAAAAATTTCCTAACCTTTGTTACCAGGATTCTTTTCTGTTAGCTGTCACTTCAAATTTGGCAAATAGTAATCATTGTGAAAATAGCCATTTTGTAGTCGGCTGAAACCCTGGACTTGCTGCTAGCTGGGCTACAATACTTAGCCTTTATTCTGGTTCTCCTGGATTTTATTTTCTTTCTTTATTTTTTTTTTTTTTTGGTAAGAAAATTCCGAATTTTCACATTTTTATCAGTTTCTTTTGTCACTGCAAATAAAAATATCCGGGATAGCTTCTCTGTCTGCTGTGTGAAAACACCTGATAGGCCTGACATTTCAAATACAAAATTAATACCCTATACTGTTATCTGCATCTATAAACATACATACATGTATGCATGCAGTAGTACACAGTTTAATGGCGGAATGAAGAGGTAAGAAGGGAATGGGATGGTGAAGTATTCTTAAAACATCAGAGAAGAAGCCCTTGTTGTAAACACTTGCGAAGAGGGTGCAGAAAGCTCTTTTCTCTGACACCACTTAAGTCTTGTCCAGATACAGCGCAAAAGGAGAGACATTTTGTGCATGTTCCCAGCTTGCTGATAAAAGCCCTTGGAAAACAATTTCACTTTATAGATAAAATGGTCCAAAATTATGGATGACCTAACTCTCTGGTTAGCAAGTAGGACAAGTTATAGCACTGCTGGTTCTCAGGGCTCTGTGGAAGAGGACAGGCTTATGCAGGACAGAGTTTGAACCAGTCTATTTAATGTGAAGCTGTGGGAAGGGGAGACTTCTGGCTCATGGGATTGTTGATCAACACTGACGCATTCCTGTCTAACTGGTTACCGTCAATAGTGTTGCGGAGCTTGCAGTGGTTTCCGCTCTGAGTGTGTTTCAGTCATAAAACTCTAAGCTGCCTTCCCTGCCCTGTGAATGGCAGGAGAAGGTGGGTAATTACATGTCATTGTCTAAAAAGAGAGGGGAAGAGCTGGGAGGGCCTGGAGACAAGGCATCATGCACAGTGGTATGGAATCTGTCTGACTGCCGGGGCCAGCATGGTCCTCCAACATGCTCAGTAAGAGAGCCAAGTATTTATCAATATTTGTTTTCCAAGATTAATTCTATTTTTGCATATAAAATAAAATGAAGGTTTTAGCTGCATAATAGGCAGCCTGTTTCATTTGGTTTAATTAATGAATGTGGACCAGATCCTCAACTAATAGAAATTGGCATAGTTGCATTTGAGTATGTGGAGAGATTTTAAGCTTTAATCCTTCCAATGGACCTTTTAGTACACAATGAACTTTTGTTTTGCTTTGTTTGAGGAAACTGTCCTTCAGCATTTAAAAAGACATGAATCTGAAAGCCTGCAACTTTAATTCACATTCAGGTTATAAATATCTGGATTCATACTTTCTCATGTAAAAAAAAAAATTGGAGTGACGAGAGAATAAAGTTACATCAATTAATTCAGAAGTACTGCAATGAGAGGAATGATCTCTAGTCGTTATCAGAGACAGACAACTCAGCCTCAAAGAACATCATGTGTCAGCAGGCAGATACATATGAAGACAAGACTGTGCTGAGGTCTAAAGGTACTTGTACAGTTAGAGTGTCAGTGTCTTAGCAGAACAAAAACATAAATCTGTTCAGCTTATCGGAGTATTGATGCTTGGCAAGACTCAAAGCAAAAGGTTTTAAGCTAAGGAGTACCCTTTGCCCCTTTTTCTGCAATGCTCCTCTGATTTTATTGAGCCCAGCACTTTGCAGGCCAGCAAACACTCAGAAATCTACTCCTGTCAAATCTTGCAATATTTTTGTGAACTAGTTTTATTTTTTGCCCTTCTAATATTGTTAGTTCCAGACAGTTTTACCAGCAGACATTTACTCCTTTCTTTTATTCTTTCTTCTTATTGTGCAATCTAACAATAGCTAATCTTTTTTTTGCTGAAAAATTGTCAACCAGACTCTTATTTGGTGGAGGCAGATATCTGTTCAAGACCAACTAGCAGTATGGAATTGCATTATTGCATTGATTATTACCGTAAAGTATATTATTTTAGACAGGGTAAGTGAAAGAAGAAAACTTTTCTGTTTATTTGTTGTCCTACTGCACCTCTGCAAAGAAGTCTGAGTCCACCAGACCAAAGTAAAATATAAGTTTCCCTGCTGAATTTAATGGAAACAGGATCCTGCTCCATTTTTGTGCCATTCTATGTCTGTCACTTGAATCGCCCACAGTTTGTGCCATTTTCTTAGTATATTGACTTACAGCTCCACAGAGAAAATACATTTCTTTGTTTTTCCACCAAACTCCATCTCACTTTCTCAACTGATTTCACCGAAATCAGAAACAGAACTGAGTTTGCATCGAGATGTGGCATGAGGGAGAACATCGGTGCACTTTACACAGTTGTGTTAGAGAGAGAAGAAATGGCTGGATGGGAACCCAAGATTGTAAATTGAAGAGGCGAGGGAGAGAAGCTACAAAGAGAAACTATTTCAGCCTAGAAAAACAGCTTGAAGGAGCCTACCACATGCTTAAATGTAACACTTATGAAAAATAAGGCATTGTACCAACTGAGGTGCTTTCTCTTTCCCTCCCAACTTTCTGAAACACAGGATAATTGTTAAATAGACCAAGGCCGCATCCACTCAGTAATGTCACACAATTATGAAAGTGTTTTTAGGAATGCAGAAATACACTGGTAACTCAGTGATCTGTCACAGTAAAAAAAAAAAAAATCCTTTAAAAGGAGTATTAGGTCCGCTACATGAATTCAATTCATCTACATTCAATACAATTCAAGGCCTTGAGCAGGTGGTGCACAGTCAAATCTCAAAGTCTGCAGATGATGTTGGTAGTCGAGTGCCACCCCAAGAGCAACGCGCTCCAGAAGTACCTCACTAAACTGAGTGCTTGGGCAAAAAAGTGGCAGGTGAGCTTCAGTGCGAGCAACTGTAAAGTGCATGCAGGGAAAAACAGTCTAAGACATGTTTGTATAACATTGAGCATGACACTGATGGTTACAGCTCAGGAGACGGATCTTGGAGTCATTGTCGACAAGTGTCTGCAATCATTAGCTTAAAGTGCAGAGACAGCCAAAAAAGCCAGGAAAATATTGGGCATCATCAGGAAGGATACTGGGGACAAGACCAGAGGGCATCATTTTGCCACTGTTTAAAACTTCAGCACACCCACATCTTGAGCCCTTTGTGCAGTTCTGGTCCCTGTATCTCTAGAAGGGTGTAGTGGAGTTAAATATATTTGTGTGTGTTTATATATACAACGAAAATGTTCTAAGGGCTGGAGCATCTGCTCTACAAGGACAGATTAAAAGGCAAGGACTCTTAAGTTTGGAGAGCAGAACCTGTGAGAGGGGATATGAACAAAGGTGTACAGTATCATTAAGGGAATAGTGTGAATGCAGAGCTGATATTCACCAAATTCAGCGATACCAGAATGAGGGAGCACTCACTGAAACTAGTAGGAGATCAGTTTAAAATAGACAAAGTATTTTTGACCATGGTAGGTAATAAACTTCTCAAATTTATTTCTACAAGAGGTTATGGAGACAGGTAATATGAGTGGGTACAAAAGGGGCTAGACAAATTCTTGGACAACAGGTCTGTAAAGAGGAATGAAAGGAAAAAAGGCAGGGCTGTAAGCTCCACATCCCTAACATGACAGTGTGGATTCTGGAGACTTACAAGGAGAGTGGCCTGCAGGAAATATCCAGATTCGTGTGCCATCCCTAAATGCCATCTCTTATTGCTGCTGGTAGACATCACTGTTTTGTTGGAGATGGACCATTTGTCTGACCTAGAATGGCATTTCTTACATTCACAAGATTTTTCCCATTTCTTCAGAGAAACTCTCAGTATTTTCATGTTTGCTAAATGGGTGAAAACAATCTTCTGAACACCTATTTTTCTGTAAATAAGTATCCTCTAAAACTAAGAAGCAGCCTGAAAAATATAAATGAAAGTAGATTTAGATGCCTCGTCTTGTTTTGCTTCATAAGCGTGAATGCCTGGGGGCACAGTTAGAACAGACCTCCCAAAGGTCTGTGACTCACCCAGAGTGTTGCCCACGCAGATTACGTTGGACTGAAATGCTACCGACCCTCTGACAAGTTATAAAGTATTGTGAGTTTCACACGTTGTGAGTGGATGCTCTGACTGCTAAGGTGTTAGACAAAAGGCAGGGAGACCAGGATGATGATACTGCTACCCCTGTTAAAACCCATTTTACCATACAAAAGCACATGGTGAACATAGTCCACGTGTGCCTAGGATCAGGGTGATTGTAACCGAATTTTTTGGCAGGCATATCATTCAGTCATAACCTTTGACTTACCTGTAAGTGGAATTCTTAATATGTATGATTTATCTCCCTGGAGAATAGGAAGGAAACAAGACTTGTCTCTCCCCATGTTTAACGCTGTGAGTAAAGCCACAGGCTCAGAGGTTTGGATTCAGATTAACCTTCAGTTATTTTTTTGCTCCCTCTCAAGGGAGGCAGTTGGCGTAGCTCAAGGGAAAATTCAGCCCACCTCAAGATCTTCCACTGCTAACTATTCAGGCAGCATAGGATGATTAAGTCCTAACTTTGGCACCTCAGTGTCTGAAATCAGTTGGGATTAATTCAGGTTCTTCCCCTTTTTCCAGATTCTTTTTGTTGGAAAAAGTCGCTGGACTTTTTTTTTTTTCACTGAATATACTTGAACTGCAGTCAGTCTTCGGATGTGATTGCTGGACACGTAAAGGGATCATTTAAGATGAGTCTTGTTTTAGGCTTCTTGTTTGATGTGTGGTGGAGTAGGGAACTATGTTCTCTAGCATTTATTTATTTTGCCAGCAATTCTCCACTTTATGATTCCTGTTGATTTGTTGGTGTGACAATAGCTGCAATGTCCTGGGGGTGCACATTCTCCCTTCAATGCATACATACAACTCTCCTTCACAATATAAAATTTTAGAGAGATGTAAAAGTTGTTCTCATTCCTCTTCTATATTTTTGAGACCTGATGCACACTGTTGCTTACATTGTACGTATAAAAGGATCCATAGTTGAAATGCTGGATTGAAAGCACTTCTGTTAGCTGGGTTCCCTTAAATGAGCTGGCAACAGTGTTCAGGAGGAAGAAATAAATTTTCTATAGCTACAGATTTTAATGGAAGCTCACACAGATAGGACCTCTCTCCTCTTTTTTATTTTAAGAGTACAAACAATGATTCCGTTTTGACAGCAGTAAAAAATGATGAAGATGGGAACTTCTAGATCATCTTAATTCTGCTGGGCCTCCAGGGTTGCAGAGGACCCTGAAATTCTTCAAGGGTCCGTGAGCCTCATATTAAGGGAAATCTTTTACTTAGTGTGTAATATTAATCTCCCATATGAAGGCAATACAAGGCTGTTCTGTATCCTATATTTCAGTATCTCTGTGCAATGACCATTAGTGTGTCATTTAACACAGAAAAGCCTTTCCCTTTGCCTTACATTCATCAGTAACTTCTCAGGCAATGATTCTTCACGTTCTTTAAGGTTCATTATTTGTCTTCATATCGTCCTCTGTTTACTGTACATGGTATGAGCCTTTGGTTGATGAGGACCATGCAGTACCTGCAGGTACCAAAGCCTTGGAGGGTTCTGGACGGAGTTGTGCTCAGTTCTGGGATGAGCAGCTGTCTTCTAAATACTGTGCTTCTGCCACCCCATCAACAATGCTGGTCAGTCATGCAAAGCATAAGGTGGTTTTTTTGTGTAATGTGCACCTCTTGCAGAAAAATCAAACTTATATTTGGCTATAGTGAGAGGTAGGAAGGCAGCAACAAAATGCAGGCATCTGGACAGAGATGTTACTTCCTACGAGCAACCTTTGCCCAAGCTTATGCCTGGTGCTTGCAAATCACAGTAACACATGGGTGTAACAGGTGATAATGGTGGAATAAATAAATGTGAAATAGGAAATATGATTTGTGACGTTATTGGGAGCCAGCAGAGGGTGCTGGCCAGAATGATGCCGAGTGATGCTCACAACTCTTTTAAAATGAAAGCATAAAAGATTTGTTCTTTATTTTCTTTATGTTTGGATATTATTGAGCATACTACCAGTGAAACCGATTCTTCCTGAATATCATTTGCCTATGAAGAACCATTTTCTATCTATAGATCACATTTCCATCTGCCTCTACTGCTCTGCCTCCAAATACTGCATGATGTCAAAATCATTATATAGATTATTCCTCTAATAGTTTAATTTAATGTTAGTGATATTATGCAGTGGTGTGCTGGTTTTGGCTGGGGTAGAGTTAATTTTCTTCATAGTAGCTAGTATGGGGCTACGCTTTGGATTTGTGCTGAAAACA
This sequence comes from Fregata magnificens, assembly GCA_013389945.1. NCBI lineage: Eukaryota > Metazoa > Chordata > Aves > Suliformes > Fregatidae > Fregata > Fregata magnificens. The sequence goes on along the minus strand of WAAD01003971.1, from coordinate 141,041 downwards.
GTATTGATAACACAGGGATGTTTTAATTACCGCTGAGCAATGCTTACACAGAGTCAAGGCCCGTTCTGCTTCTCACACCACCCCACCAGCAAGTAGGCTGGGGGTGCACAAGAAGTTGGGAGGGGACACAGCTGGGACAGCTGATCCCAACTGACCAAACGGATATTCCATACCATATGACGTCACGCTCAGCATAAAAAGCTGGGGGAAGAAGAAGGAAGGGGGAACACATTCAGAGTGATGGTGTTTGTCTTCCCAAGTAACTGTTACACGTGATGGAGCCCAGCTTTCCTGGAGACAGCTGAACACCTGTCTGCCAATGCGAAGTAGTGAATGAATTCCTTGTTTTGCTTTGCTTGCGTGCGGCAGCTTTTGCTTTGCCTATTAAACTGTGTTTATCTCAACCCGTGAGTTTTCTCGCTTTTACTCTTCCGATTCTCTCCCCCATCCCACCAGAGGTGGGGAGTGAGCGAGTGGCGGTGTGGTGCTTCGTTGCCGGTTGGGGTTAAACCATGACAAATGAGAATACATGTTCCAGAAGACAGCTTGTGATCTGTAAAAAATATTGCTACCCTAACAAAAAGGAATCCACATATCTCTGAGCAAAAGTGCGCAGTGTTCCTCTTTACCATCCCTGCATGCTGTAGATCCTTTAATCTTTTCATGCTTGGACCATTCCAGCTCCTCTCTCTGTAATATCAAGATCCAGCTGTTCACACTCTGGGATGCACAAGCTGTTCACAGGTACGTTACTGTAGCACCCATTTTTTAAATTTACCCTGGTTTATGCACTTCAGGATCAAGTGTAAATTTTCCTGCATGTTTTCTGCTTCTCCTTGCTTGAGGTCCCCATTGGTGATGGGTGATGTACCAATATCACTCCAACACTGGGACTTTAAACTCAAGACTTGACGTGATACCAAAACTCTCAAGGGTGAATGCTAGCTTTGTGTCCTATTCCCTGTACTATCTGGTGTGACCCAATTTGTTCTGCACCCACTGTTCTTGGCGTGCATCTGCCTTATCTCTGCCTTGCAGCCCTTTGCTCATCTGGAAGTAGGGAGAGGAAAAGTTGGGGAGAGTTTGGGCTTTACCTTCCTGCCCATCTCTGTTCCCTGTCTCCTCCCTGGGGATGTGCTAGGGGAGAGAGTTGCTGTGCCACAGCCTGCGATCCTTCACCTGAGATTGTGCTAGGGGGGTCAGGGATGAGACAGGGGCTCTTGGTGCTGCTCTGCCTTCATGAGCTGCCATCCCCATGGAGGGGCTGCTCCCTTCCTCTCCAGCGAGACCAGACTAGTCCTTACCCACAGATTGCAAAGCCCCATTGAGCCCTTCCCAGGCTTTTGGTAATAGCGTACACATGTGGTGCTGTGATACTTCTTTTGACAGAAAAGTGTGAGAGGCCAATATTATTGCTCTTCACAGGTCTTTGTCCATTTGCCAGAACAAGTGGGAGCATTGCATATAATATTAACTTTTCCTCCCTTAAAAAAAAAAAAAAAAAAAGAAGCAGTAAAGAAAATACTACAAATTTACAGAGGAAGAGGTGGGGACTTGTTAATTTATTTGTTCTCCATTTTGTCTCTACATTTTTCAGTTCTTTTTTTTCTGACCAGGTTGATATTGTTCCTCATTTGCCTGAGTGCCTCAAGGGATTCAGTTTGCTTCATTGCTCTGCTCTTTCCCCACGTCACACTCCATGATTGGACTACTTATTCCCTGGATGCAGTATGTCAATGCTTGTCAGTGTAACGCTGGAGTTGAGAGTTCTATAAACCTGATCCTCCAAACACTTGAAGTGCTTGAATTAATGAACATAAGCATGGTTAAAGATAGTGGTGAACATTGTTGTCAGGATCGGGGGCTATATTGGAAATAAATACATTGATTAATTCCATGAGGCATAATTTCACCCTCTTTCAAATCTATCCATCATTTTGCTTTGTTAATGGCAGTGTGTTTTCACCTGGAATTGTAGCCGATGTTTGAGGTTTATAAATTTTGCAGCTTTCTTGCTTGAAGCAAAGGTTAGAAACTCTTTAAGGACAACTCTGAATTTCAACTACTGCACCTGGTTTCTTTATGTTTCCCCTTATAATTAAATTGACATAGAGAAATCTCTGCTGTATATATCTACTCACTGAATTTAGGGAAGTCCTGACATTTAGCCCACCTATTAGACCATGTGATAACTGTAAAAATTCATGGAACAGGGGTCTGCTATTATGGTTACCAGTGTGAATGCCAGCCTTCAGTTTGCTGGGGGCTTCAAATGGCTCTTTGTGGATGAAAAATCATTTATTTTGACTTCATTTCTGTAGCTGGCCTTTTAAGGTTGCTACACTTGACTTAGGAGTGGAGTATTTTTTCAAATAAAAAAGGTATCCTCTAGGAACACACATCTGATCTGACCTTGAAAGCTGGAGACCCGTTGGTTGCTTTCATATCTAATTGCTTTCAACAATGTGCTGTTTCAAATGACTGATTTTTGACCAAAAGTGCATAACAATACTCTTCTTGAAAGCACTGTGGTCAGATGAGACAACATGGAATTATTTGTGGTAACTGAAGAAGAATGCTTAAAAACCACCTGTTCATGTCTTCGTGTTTTGTGCAAGACAGTAAACGATGACTAGCAGCAGGTGTGATCATTTTTCTCTAAAGGAACTACTGATATTTGTGACACATTTCTGATATCTTAAAAAGTAAAATTAATATCTGTAATGCTATTTTTCTTGCTGTAGCAAATTTTGTGTGTATCACCTGCCCTAAACTCTAAAGGCACCTAGTTAATCAAATTCGTAGTAGGTTTGCTTCTTGCTGAGCTTTCAGTTGGGTGATTTTAGTTTCTCGTATTAAAGCTTGCGTGCATGGTTCACTCTACTGCTGTTTTTTCGTCAACCTGTTTAAAGTATGTGTCTATTATAGGTGCTTTGCTGAAGGGTATACAAATATCAGGTGATGAGTTTGAGTGCCTCATTGTACCAGATGTAGAAGTGTATGAGTATCTTGACTCGCTTGACTACCGCCAATTAAGTAAATGAGTAGGTGAGTTAGTGCATGCACACAGACAGTTTTCTCAGCCAGAAGTCTTTGCAAGGAACGGTGCATTTTTCAATGTATGTAGAAGCTCATGTTGTGAGATTGTAGTTGCATACTGCAAAAGTGAGAACAAAAGCCAAATGCTCATGTCAAAACCTGCCTGATAGACCCAGGGTACCTGTTGTTATCATCAAAAGCTCTAAAGTTGATTTTGTTTAAATCAGCAATTAAATTAAATTAAATCAGCAATAAATCAGTCATACTAGTAGCGAGCAAAGTCACAGCTTTAGGGGATTATACAGCCCTGTCCCTCGGAGAGGAGTTTGTGGCCCTCTCAGCTGGGGCTTTGTAGCCGCCTTTCAAGAGTGATGGCCAGCTACATTTCTGCACTGGTCATTTTGCTGTGGGGGGTTTGGAACCACACCTTGAAATGGACTTTAACTCATTCCTTCTTCAATTAAAGAAAAGAAGAGAAAATAAATTCATGTTTTAAGAGTTCCAGTCCACAGGTCCAAATGTTTGCTTCTTGAGCTGAGCTTACAGCTAGTTTTATTTTTCCTTTCCTTTATTTATTAATCCCTTACTAGTCTGTAGTCTGCATGCATCACTTTTCTGTTATTCCTGCTTGTTGGTGGGTTATTTTTATTAACCTGTTTAAAGCATGCGTATGTGTTTTGCAGATGCACCACAGATGCTTGAGGTTTTATTATGTTACCTCATTTTATGTCATACACTTTGGGTATAGATATGATTCTGCTGGCAGTCTGCACACGTCAGTAATTCTCAAGTGAAATCTTCCTGGATAGGAAGACTATTAGAGTCAGGAAGCCTTAAGTATTATTTTAGTACTATGGTGACATGGGTGATTTTTTTTAAGTATTCCTGTTTTATTTGGTTCAGAATAAGAATTCTTTAATAGTTTTTTCTTTGCCTTTTCAAGTTCCTGGGAAAAGTGACGTTTTATAATTTAATACTTAAGGGCTCCCTGTTATACTGCTAGGGAGAAAATACTTGAGAGAAGCCGGCACCAAGAGAACAGTGCTAGGTATCCTGCTGGTGACTTCTTCCAGCTGCATCCCAGAGTCTGGTCTTCCTGCCACGATGGGGATTCATTCGTTTTTTTGGAAGAGAAATGCTTCATGCTTCTAAGGAGACACCCCACATCTGGCAACATTGGGCTCAAATAGACAACTGTTCAGGTTAAAACACAACCAGTATTTACATCATTTTTATCCAGCATTGCTGCCGCCGAGAGTGACTCTGAGGCTCCAGTTCCTGTGCAGTACTGCAGGTATCTTTGGAGTAAAAAGTTTAGATAGTTTCTGAGCAGACTTGTCTGTTTGGACAGTGTATGGATCTCAAGAGTGTGGTAAGTTATCCGACATCAGGAGGAACCCTTCCGTGAACTGGGCTTACTGTGTCAGCTACTGGTGTTTGGAAATGAAACGCACGCAGCAGATGCTTACCGAGTTTTAAGGTTGAAGGCTAATTCCAGGGTGCTCAATGAATAAGTGTTTTCAGAGAAAGGCTTTTTGATAAAGTTGGTAGCTTCTGCTGTGTGCCTTTGTATGAAACCACTAAGTCACTGCACCAGCTCCTAAACAGTAAACGGTTTTGCATATTCTACTTCAAATAGACTTCAGGGAGCTGGAAACTTGTTTACAGATAGATGCAGGCAGGTTTGCTTTTCCTTTGAGCTCCTAGGTATTATTTTCATATTTTTCAGTATATAATTAGAGACTGTAATCCTCTTAAAATAAGACTTCCTAGAGCATTACAAGATTTGTCCAGAAAGCCAGCTGTATCCTGGGCTGCATCAAAAGAAGCGTGGCCAGCAGGTTGAAGGAGGTGATTCTCCCCCTCTACTCTGCTCTGGTGAGACCCCACCTGGAGTACTGTGTCCAGCTCTGGAGTCCTCCGCACAGGAAAGACATGGACCTGTTGGAGCAGGTCCAAAGGAGGGCCAGAAAAATGATCAGAGGGATGGAACACCTCTCCTGTGAAGAAAGGCTGAGAGAGTTGGGGTTGTTCAGCCTGGAGAAGAGATGGCTCGAGGGAGACCTTATTGCGGCCTTTCTGTACTTAAAGGGGCCTTATAAGAAAGATGGGGACAAACTTTTTAGTAGGGCCTGTTGTGACAGGACAAGGGGTAACAGTTTTAAACTAAAAGAGGGTAGATTTAGACTAGATGTACGGAAGAAGTCTTTTATGATGATGGTGGTGAAACACTGGCACAGGTTGCCCATAGAGGTGGTAGATGCCCCATCCCTGGAAACGTTCAAGGTCAGGTTGGCCGGGGCTCTGAGCAACCTGATCTAGTTGAAGATGTCCCTGCTCATTGCAGGAGGGTTGGACTAGATGACCTTTAAAGGTCCCTTCCAACCCCAACTATTCTATGATTCTATCATTTCATAAGAGAGGATTGGGAGAGCCGAGGAGGGTTAAAACTGGGGAAAACAGCACTTCCAATCTGCTTCTGTATGGTTCATTTGAAAAGTCAGCTTGTGCAATACAGTTTCTCAGCTCGTTTGGAATATATTAAAAATGCTGTACAAGGAGTACTCAGCTCTGGCGCTGTAAACAAGACTTTAATGGACTAAGATGTGGCTTGTAGGAGTCTTAGGTTATATTCAAACCAGAATACCAGCAAGTAAAATGTCCTGCATGCCTTTGTTGGTCATACCATTATTTTCAACCCCAAGAGATTTTGCTTTGCCGCCACTGAATTTTCACACCTGCTACCAGTGTGTCCATTTAAAAAAACCAGCAAACAACAATAGACCTAAAGTACTTCAGAGGTGAAATTTAAATATCTCACAGATAGAAGGCAGTCCAATATACTAGTATGGGAGGTCTGTATGGTTTTGTCTTCAAAACTTGCCTCTGGAGGATTGTCTTAGGGAGAGGGGGGCACATCTGCCCTCTTTCCCAAGGAGCAGGACCTCTACAAGGTACTGCCTCTGAACCTCAGGAGCATCGCTGGAGGCTTCCCCGCTCCCTCTTCTTTTGAGGCAAGAGTACCGGCAAAGATTTTCCCTGTTGCAAGCCACTTGCTGAGGCTGTTAGTTATGTGAGTCAGCTGAATACCCACGTTATAAGCAAAGTTTTCTGTTGTTGTGGTGGTGGAATTGACCCAGCAGAGGAGTGGGAGCTGCGATTTGAGCAAGCAGCTGTGGCTTTTCCTGGCCATGTGCTGAAGTTCTTCAGTAGATGAAAGTCAATAGGCCTTTTGAGTTCATGTTTAAACGGGGTTGTTTTTCTTGCTCTCCAATACAAATACGAAGAATGGAATCCCTCCAAGAGCTCTCTGTGTCCTAAGATGATCAATCTTAGCTGAAAAGTGGGATTAAAACTAATACACAAAAAAATGCAAAGGGTAAACCAAAGATTAAGTTAAATAATTTTGTTGCCTTCTTTTCTGTTAACATAATTGTGTAATTAAAATCAGAGAGACTTTACAGCTTACAAAACTGGGCTCCTTGTTACAATTTTGAGCCCGTTAATATACAGAAGAAACACCTATTTGTTTGGCCGAACATGAGGAAATAACCAGCCCAATCCTACTACAAATGTCTGCTTTGGTAGCAATCTTACACTGGCATGTGAAAATGTGGTCAAATATATACTGGGAAATTACACCTGCAAATTTTATTGTTTAAGAGTTAACTGAAATGTAGTACATTAAATTTCTTGAACTAGTCACTGGAATATTTGCAAATAAACCAAAAAAGTATTCATTCTCCCATGTCTCTGCAGAAACTGTGAGGGTTTTTTGGTGTGAGGTGTGGCACATCCTACCATTTATTATTTTGGGTTCACAAAATGCTTTGTGCTTCCCTTCTTTCCTTGCCTCCTTCCCTTCCTCTCTTTAAGCTATAACTTTTGATGTCTACAATTTACTCAGACACTAATCTCAGAATAAATCAGGACAGCAGATACCATAAATTCTAATAATTATTTGTACACAATTTGTTCTCTGCAGGCTTATGTAACCTATTTCCAATTGAAAGCAGAAAAAGCCTTCCCTCTTCCTCTGTTCCTCGTAGCACACTTGCAAGATGAAATGTTGCAGCAAAATGTTGTTTCTCGGCTCTGATTAAAAGCATGAGTCACAATTTGTCAGGTCGCGTGGGTTAGAATTGCTCAGACTCTCTTGCTGCATCCATTTCAGGACACATTATAATGGAATGTGGAGCTGCTAGAATGAAGTCAGAGCTGGTGAAAAGAGGAAACTTCCTCTTCTTTCTGGCCAAACATATAGACAAGAAATGACTTCTAGGAGCCTTTGGATAGCTATAAATCAATGCCATGAAAGAGTCACGGGAGAAGGTACTGCTTTGAAATGAGTGACAAGTGATACCAACTGCATGTCTGAGCCACTTCATGGGTTTGCAATACATTCATTGGGCTTTGAGCAGATTAGGGCAATTTAATTGTGAATTAAGGTTTTAAATACTGCACGGAATTTGTTCAACACTTACATATAGACTGAGATTTCATGCAGCATGAAATTATGCTGAAACCAGCTTCTGCCAAGATCCACAAGGAGGTTTATTAAATATTTTGTGTTTTTACAGTAGATGCATTACAGACAGCCAAATCTAAGCACTGTTTTATTGGCACAACAGGCCCCAAATCACGCTTATATACTCAGGGGTGGCAGTTCCCTTATGGCAGCATATTTATCACTTATCATTAAAATGCAGCATTTGCAGAGTCTGTGTGTAATATGCTCCCAATACCCTGTTCAGAACACACATTTAGCTAAAAAAAATCAACACAAAAACCATTTGAGCAAAATACAGGAGAATAATACTGCCTCGTACCGGTGCTGGAGACAGAAGTGCCTCACGGTAGAGGGAAAAATAATGAAAATGGGATGCTGCATGAAAAAGAAATGCCATTTCCAACTTCCTTCCTTCCTGATATCAGTATCACGTGTGTCTGAGTGAATGTGTGGAAATTAAACCAAATTGTTATTGTAAGACTCTATTTCCAGGCCTTGTACCACTATAGACTTTATCTGCTCCGGTTGCTAAGCTGAGCAGTCTAATATGAAAAGAGATGAATACCCCTGAAGAGTCCATAGGGAAAGACCTCAGTGTGCACTGCAGGGTCTGCATGGTGCAGTACAGAAATGGATATAATCATATAGCTAAAAGTTTTCTCAAATTGTTGGCATGTAACAGAGGTGCTTAGGGCTGTCTGTGCACTATTTATACTGGCTCTTTTTAAACTTTTAGTGCGTGCCTTTTTTACCTTAACATTCTTGTGTCTAGTCTCACGCTTGTACTCAAACACACACATATGCGTGCACACAGATATAATTTTAGCTTCTGTGCAGATGGTCACAACTGACATATAGAAAAATGATAATTCGAGACTGGATAAACATTTAAAGTCATGGNAAGTGCTCAGGACTGAGTTATTACGGTGGCAGATGCTTCATACATATAAATCAAATATTTACTGACGAGTGAACTGATTGCTGCTGAGCATATCTTTTAAAAATCGAGGTAGCAGGTGAGAAGAAAATACATTAAGGCATGAATGAAGCTAGTAGATACTTCTTTGGTCTGCTCAGGTCGTATTAAGATGCAGTTTGATGGATTTATGACACTGCATTATATTTATCTGAAGGAAGGGCATACAACCCACTGCTCTGGCAAAGACAGATCTGTTCCTAAAGGACAATAGTGTAATAGCTTCTTGATTCCAAAGTGATTTAATTGTACTATTCTTTATTATTAAAATGCCTCTCCAGGGTAATTCTTTTTTTTTATGCTGTGGCGTGTACAGTACACTGTTTAAATTTCTCTCAGGTGCGACCTAGATAAGTAATTTGACAAGCCACTTGTGGAACGTTCCAAAATAATTTCATATAAGAGATGTAGTGATTGTACTTGAGAGCCCTTCAAAACATGACCTGCCATTTTTTCCCTTTATATAAGTTCGCCCTTTCCTGCTACATCGCAGATATAACTCTTCGTCAATATGTGAGAGTACACTGATTTTCATGTGGTGGACCAGTGTGTTGAAGCTGAAGCTGAGATGTCTGGAGAGGGCATTCATAGTTGCTGTTCTGGAGGTTGTTGCATAGGATTTGGCTGAGAGGTTTCTACATATTTTCTACTGCTTTGGACATGCAGGTGAAGAGTGACACAGACACTGAAAGTGAGCAAAAATGGTTGAACCCAGGCCTGTAAGGAAGGAGTCCGGGTAGTACCTGTTGCCAAATCAAAACTTTACCAACAAGCTGTGAGAGGCAGATGAGTGATGGTGATTCCCTTGGGGATGCTTTGCTTCCTCATCCTTCCCAGGCACCAGTCAAATGCCGTATGTGGGAACCGTTAATGGCAGTCATTTCACTGACCTCCTGCGCTGCTGTTGTCTGTCTTCAGTACTTCGATTTATTCTTAAAACGATCCACTGGTGGCCCAGGTTGCGGTAATGTGCAGTGGAAATGGGGAAGCAGGTTAGATGAGAGTGTGAACAAGATGTTGCTGAAGTTTAGATCAATGGATCTAATTTAACTGAGAATTGCAGGAATTCGCTTAAATGAGGGTTTTAGGAATATCACTTGTTCTTCCAGTGCAGGATTTATCTTGAAATATCACTTGGCAGATTTTTAGCTATTGATAACTTTTGGTGTTGCCAGTGAAATGCCACAAGGCAGTGGTGAACGCTAAGGGCAAAGTGTAGCTTGAAAACTCTTTGTGATCTTCTAGCAGTGCTTTGGAAAGTCAGTTTGAAAAACAGTCCTTGTAGATGCAGGAGGAAGACTATGATTTTTAGCTAAAATGCTGCACACTTTAAAACATCTATTGAAAGTGTAGCAGTGTAAGGATTTGATCTTCAAGTCAGTGGGTTTCTCTTCAGAATGCGAACTGCAGGATTGAGAGGGTGGTAAACGAAAGGCAAGAGGGAGACTGTAAATGTCTTGCTAACAAGAAAGTTTTTTTCTTTCCTGTGATTGTAATTTGCAGTGTTCAGGGTTTTGTATGTATTCGTGTTATTTGCAATATCTATGTTAGCTGGTCTGTTTTAGGATGCTTTTCTGTACAACATGATAATGAAAAGAGGGAACAGCAGTACCAGCCCCTGTGTAATCTCTCTGAATACATGCCGGCAGTGACGATCAAATGCATTAGCACATTCTACCTGAATGGGCATATGCCTGTGAAACCTTCTGGTCAAAGGAGCCACCATCCTCTGCTCTTCCAGCAGACAAGGAGGATTTAGTTTTGCAGCAGCAGGAGGGAGGGTATAAGCTACCTTTGAACCTTCTGCCCTGTGCATCCTGAGGTGTGGATGCCTGTTACCTGCCTAGGGAAGGGGGCCACCTCGAACCTTCCTTGTGACAAATCATTCTGCAATACTGTTTTCCTGGTGTGGCAAACCTTTTTATTTGGGAAGTCTCTGGAGTCTTGTCCTGGTTTTGGCTGGGATAGAGTTAGTTTTCTTCCTGGTAGCTGGTATAGTGCTGTGTTTTGAATTTAGTATGAGAATAATGTTGATAACACACTGATGTTTTAGTTGTTGCTAAGTAGTGCTTATACTAGTCAAGGACTTTTTCAGCTTCCCATGCTCTGCCAGGTGCACAAGAAGCTGCGAGGGCGCTCAGCCAGGACAGCTGACCCAAACTGGCCAAAGGGATATTCCATACCATATGACATCATGCTCAGTATGTAAACTGTGGGGAGTTGGCTGGGGGGCCAGGGATTGCTGCTTGGGGACTGGCTGGGCATCGGTCAGCGGGTGGTGAGCGGCTGCTATGTTTGCTGGGGTTTGGTTCTCCCTCTCTCTTGTTGTTTTCCCTTTCATTACAATTATTATTATTATTATTATCATTATTATTATTATTTAGTTATTAATCTGTTCTTATCTGAACCCACGAGTTTTCTTACTTTTGCTCTTCAGGTTCTCTCCCCATCCCACTGGGGGTGTGTGGGGAGGGTAAGTGAGCGGCTGTGTGGTGCTTGGTTGCTGACTGGGACTAAACCACGACAGTCCTTTTTGGTGCCCAATGTGGGGAATGAAGGGTTTGAGGTAATAACAGATTGACCAGAGCTTATGAAGGAATTTATGTCTGTTAACAGTTGCGGGTCACGATATTGATTCTTCTGTTCTTGATATTCATCTAATCTGCACCATGCTCTTTTTGTTGCTGTACATGTTAAAGATTGGTGTTGGGTTTTGCAGTTTGCTGTGGGAGATTTGTTATTAAAACACTGGCCTTGAGCTTTATCTAGTATTTGGATTTTGTACTGAAGGTATTACTGTACTTCGCGTACCTCATGGAGACAGTTAGCAATTCTACTTCTTCCTCTGAAAGGTTTTTTGTGGAGGAAGTACAGAATGGCACCTTTGCAACCACCTTCTATGATGTTTCCTCCTTCATTACAGTAACTTTTCAGTATCTTTTCAGTATCTAGAAGGGCAACGAAGCTGGTGAGGGGTCTAGAAAACAAGTCTTATGAGGAGCGGCTGAGGGAACTGGGGTTGTTCAGTCTGGAGAAGAGGAGGCTGAGGGGAGACCTTATCACTCTCTACAACTGCCTGAAAGGAGGTTGTAGTGAAGCGGGTCTTGCACCCTTCTCCCAAGTAACTAGCGATAGGACGAGAGGAAATGGCCTCAAGTTGCGTCAGGGGAGGTTTAGATTGGACATCAGGAAAAATTTCTTTACCAAAAGAGTGGTTAAGCATTGGAACAGGCTGCCCAGAGAGATGGTGGAGTCGTCATCCCTGGAGGCGTTCAAAAAGCGTGTAGACGTGGCAGTTCAGGGCATGGTTTAGGAGTCATGGTGGTGTTAGTTGATGGTTGGACTTGATGATCTTAGAGGTCTTTTCCAACCTTAATGATTCTATGATTCTATGATCTTGAACATCCTTGGATAGTTAAGATACTTCTATTGGTATATCTTGGGAATATTGTTTCAGTCTTGTCTAAGGTTAATAAGCAATTTAAGAATATCATCCAGAGATCTGACGCGAAGCTGGACAGTTATGAGTGGCAGGGTGTGTGGGATAGCGTGGGCAAATGCCTAGGATGGTGGTCACCTCCAGTGTTTTGGAACTTCACCCCTGAACAAGTGCAGAATCCTGAAAAATTAGTAGAACATTTGGAAGAAGCATGCTGTCACCCTGGCAATTCCAGAGAGACACAAATCACTGCAATGTCCTGGGGTCTGGCCCATGCCCACTGAGCCCTGTTCAACATTATTCAGTACCCTCAAGGGGAAGAGAAGGTGTCTGGATCTGGCAACAAAATGACAGGCAATGCAGCTACTCCAACCCCCGCGACAGGCACTGCGGTTACTCCAGCCCCGGTGACAGGCACTGCGGCTACTCCAGCCCCCACGAGAGGTTCTGCAGCTGAGCCAGGGAACCAACCTGTGCCAGTATCAGTCACCCCTATACACAAGAAGAAAGTTGGAAGTGCAAGTCAGCTCGCTTAGAAAGAGATGATGAAGAAGCAGGGTCATCATGAGGAGAGGAGGAGGAAGAACTTGTAAAGGAGACGGAAACCACCCAACCCCTATCCTTGAGTGAGCTGTGAGGTATGTGAAAAGATTTCAGCCCTTGTCTAGGCGAGCACATTGTCACCTGGCTGCTCCGATGCTGAGATAACGGGGCCAGTAGCCTGGAATTAAAGGGTAAGGAAACCAAACAATTGGGATCCCTTTCTAGGGAAGGGGGCATTGACAAAGTGATTGGAAAAGGGGCACAAGCCCTCAGCCTCTGGAGGCGACTCGTGTCTGGCGTGAAGGAAAGATGTTATATGTCACCCAGGCAAATGGACGACAATGGAGACAGGTATCCAGTACCTGAGGGAATTAGCTGTGCTTGAGGCGATTTATGGTGACCTGAACAACAAGCCGTTATCCAAAGATCCAGATGAAGTCTGGTGTACACAACTCACGTGGTGGAAGTTGGTACGGAGTGCACCAGCGTCATATGCCAACTCGTTGGCAATACTGAGCTGGAAAGATGAAGAGGCACCAATGGTGGATGAAGTAGCTATACAGGAATATGAAGAAAGTATCTCTTTCTCCCTTGTCTCGGCTGTGGAGAAACTGTCCCGGGAGTTCCAGCAACTCAAAGAGGATAGGTCCTACTCCCCACCTGTATCTCAGCTATTAGGAGTTAGTGTTCCTCGGCTCAAGAGAGAGGATATAGAGGGTACACACCATGGGGCACCCTATGGTTCTACCTGCATGACCATGGAGAGGACATGAGGAAGTGGGATGGAAAATCTGCCTTGACCCTAGAGGCACAGGTACGTGAGTTGCAAGGAAGAACAATCACTCAAGGGGGCTCTTCCAGGAAAATTGCTGCTCCAGTTTCCAGTGGGCAGTTCCCACTGGAAGAGTAGAAGGGCTGATCTTATTCCTGATCTTAATGAAGAGACTTCTGATTCGTGTTTACAAGAAGTGAGTAGTGAATATCATGACCGGGATTAGAGGGGCCCTGCCTCCATCCAGGTGGAGGAAAGGGACAAGTGGGTTTGCTAGACTGTGTGGATTTGATGGCCTGGCACATCAGTCCCACAGGACTGTAAGGCTCTAGTGGACACCGGTGCACAGCGTACCCTACTGCCGTCAAGCTATAAAGGGGCAGAACCCATCTGTATTTCTGGAGTGACAGGGGGATCCCAACAGCTAACTGTATCGGAGGCCCAAGTGAGCCTAACTGGGAATGAGTGGCTAAAGCACCCCATTGTGACTGGTGCAGAGGCTCCGTGCATCCTTGGCGTAGACTACCTCAGGAGAGGGTATTTCAAGGACCCAAAAGGGTACTGGTGGGCTTTTGGTATAGCTGCTTTGGAGATGGAGGAAATTAAACAGCTGTCCACCTTGCCTGGTCTCTTGGAGGCCCCTTCTGTTGTGGGGTCGCTGAGGGTTAAAGAACAACAGGTGCTGATCGCTACCACAACGGTGCACCAGTGGCGATGTTGCACCAACCGAGACTCCCCGATTCCCATCCATAAGCTGATTCATCGCCTGGAGAGTCAAGGAGTGATCAGCAAGACTTGCTCACCCTTTAACAGTCCCACACGGCCAGTGTGAAAGTCTAATGGAGAGTGGAGACTAACAATAGACTATCATGGCCTGAATGAAGTGACACCGCTGCTGAGTGCTGCTGTGCCAGACATACTAGAACTTCAATACAAACTGGAGTCCAAAGCAGCCAACTGGTATGTTATAATTGATAACACTAATGCGTTCTTCTCAATCCCTTTGGCAGCCGAGTGCAGACCACAGGTTGATTTCACTTGGAGGGGTGTCCAGTACACTTGGAACTGACTGCCCCAGAGGTGGAAACACAGCCCTACCATGTGCCATGGACTGATCCAGACAGCACTGGAACAGGATAAGGCTCCAGAACATCTGCAATATATCAATGGCATCATCATGTGGGGTAGTACAGCAGAAGTTTTTGAGAAAGGGAAGAAAATAGTCCAAATCCTTCTGAAAGCCGGTTTTGCCATAAACCAAAGTAAGGTCAAGGGACCTGCACAGGAGATCCAGTTTTTAGGAATAAAATGGCAAGACAGACGTCGTCAGATCCCAATGGATGTGATCAACAAAATAACAGCTATGTCTCCACCAACTAGTAAAAAGGAAACACAAGCTTTCTTAGGCGTTGTGGGTTTTTGGAGAATGCATATTCCAAATTACAGTCTAATCATAAGCCCTCTCTATCAAGTGACCCAGAAGAAGAATGATTTCAAATGGGGCCCTGAGCAACAACAAGCCTTTGAACAAATTAAACAGGAGATAGTTCATGCAGTAGCCCTTGGGCCAGTCCGGGCAGGACAACATTTAAAAAAGATGCTCTACACCGCAGCTGGGGAGAATGGCCCTACCTGGAGCCTCTGGCAGAAAGCACCAGGGGAGACTCGAGGTCGACCCCTAGGGTTTT
>WAAD01003971.1:83985-124292 GCA_013389945.1 Fregata magnificens | reverse complement strand
ACCCAAACTGGCCAAAGGGATATTCCATACCATGTGACATCATGCTCAGTATGTAAACTGTGGGGAGTTGGCCGGGGGGCCAGGGATTGCTACTCGGGGACTGGCTGGGCATCGGTCAGCGGGTGGTGAGCGGCTGCTATGTTTGCTGGGGTTTGGTTCTCTCTCTCTCTTGTTGTTTTCCCTTTCATTACAATTTATTATCATTATTATTATTATTTAGTTATTAATCTGTTCTTATCTGAACCCACGAGTTTTCTTACTTTTGCTCTTCAGGTTCTCTCCCCATCCCACTGGGGGTGTGTGGGGAGGGTAAGTGAGCGGCTGTGTGGTGCTTGGTTGCTGACTGGGGCTAAACCACGACAAGTCTGCACAGCTACATCCAAATACATACATTTTCTTGCTATGACATTTTTCTGTAATTGTTGTGTTTATTATAAACATTACTGGCTTTAAGCGTGGTAAGAATCAATTGTGGCAGAAAGGCTAATTGCAGCTACAGAGGATAGGGAGCATGTCATTGCAGTGAAGTGCCTAAACCTACCTGCAGGCTCACAAAACTCTTATTTTTGTCACAGGGAAGAGGTACTTCAGGTTTTGAGGGCAGGCCTTTCCTCTTTCTAGCAGAAGGCAACTTATGAGTAGGGAGGAAGCCCCAAAGCCCTTAAGCTGTTCAAGGGAGCTCAGCCGTTGGAGCTGAGGAAAGAGTAGTCATTGAGGAACACCTTTTAAACCTTTGGAGCAGCCTCTCCTGTGAAGTAGAGCGCCATTTGTACTGAATAACAATATACTAATTTCTTGCCTCTCCTCCTCCCAGAGGAAACCCCTGTTACCTTTTTTTTTCCTCTCTGGAGAGTGGGTTGCCCTGATCTGGTTGTCCTCCCCCGTGGGTGTCAGCCCAAGACCTCTCTGTGCAGAAGCAGGAACATCTGCAGGGCACAGGGCTTAGCACAGGTCACTGGGTCTAGCCTGCTGCATTGTGTATAAGCCCTGCATAAGCTGGGGAACCTTCATCTTCAAATAAGTGAGGTAGGATTTTTCATTCGTGCTGCACCAGTTGGGAGGCTTTTCCAGAGGCTCAGTGCTCTGGTGGTTAGAAATCTTCCAGCTTCCAAGTTGTATTCACGGCCAGTTTATTGCCATTTGCTCTTGTGGCAAGATTGTTCCTTTAAAGGTTTGTTGTTTTTTTTCCTGGTGTTTTCCTCTGATAACTACAGAGAACAATTGAAATCCTTTTCAGCCATCCTTTTGCTCTATTGAAGCAGCTGATCCCTTAGGGTTTGCATGAGCAAAGACAAGTAGGGAAGACAGGCCAGCTGTGGCAGTGGAGAGTCAAGGGAAGGCTAATTCACCCCACATCCTCATCTTGCTTTTAGTTATGTCCCTGCTCACATTGCAATTCTCTGTTCCAGTGCCTGTTTTTTCAAAACATTGAAACTGAGGCCTTCATAAACTGCAAATATGTTAGATCTACCACATTTGCGTGATCACAGGAAATGGATTCAGGAAGAGAGAGACCAGGTTAATCAGCCATGATCCAATGTGATAAATAGATGTTGCTTTTTATTCCGCTTCCCTTTTCTTTAATTATTCTTTCCTCTGAGCTCTGATGCCTGGCACACTGCTGAGATCAGACTAATGAGCTTCTACTTTCTGAATCACTTCAGCAAAAGGTCCTTGTACGTTGCAGATCCCTGCTACCAGGCAGACATTTGAATGATGGTGGTGGACTCCGTGGTTTCAGAGCAGTATGTTTTGCATTTTGCTTCTACTTTCTGCTTGCACCCGTGTCCAATGCATGTTATTCATGGAAAAATACGGGAAATATTAATTTAATTGGGGGATTTGGGGTGGAAAGGGATCTAAATCAGGTCCCAAAGCTAACATTTGTCACCTGGACTGCAGTCTGCCAGAGCTGGTTAGTTAAATAGCCCTGACTTGGCTATCTCTGCTGGCAAAGGCAAGTGGAGTGATCAGAGGTGGCTACCTATCTTCCCCAGGAGACAGTGGATGAGGAGAAGGGAAGGAATTGCACTTGGGCTCCCTGGCATCAAAAAGCAGTGGTAGTCCTAAAAAGCAACTGGGAATCTTCCCTCTGTACAGCAGCTGGGCAGACTTTAATCCAAAAAAAAAACCAAAAAGGGGGAGAAAGTGGAAGTCCATACCCTTTTAAGTCAATAAAAGTCAATGGTATATACACAGATATTTCATGATAGTCATAGATTTGTTTCCTAACTCCAGAAGGGATAATATATGATGCACAATAATTTCTGTCTTCATTCTTTGTAATTTGTATATATCAAATACAGGATCAAATGTAGCACTTCAGTGGTACAGGGGGCAGCATTGGCCTGTGTAATGTACTTTGTGTATGAGAGATAGACAAGCGAAAAACCTCCCATTTCCACCTCTCAAACATATAAGTAGTGATTAAAAAACCCTTTGAGACAAGTTTGTTCTTGTTTTGAGTTAACTTCAGTATTTATTCAATCCTTTTGCATCTGAAGATGTGAAGGATGACCTGGAGCAGGCAGTTCTTGGAGAAAGTTGTGTAGCGGCTTCAGGTCCTCAAAATGGTCTGCTTTGACCTCACTGGATGTTTGCTGGTGAAAAAGGAAAAGGCTAGAAAGCCAGTTCTTGTTTAATCCTCTAATTAGAGATTTCTTTTAAGTAATTAATTGCTTGGGCTACTCACAACTTACCTGCTTTTGCCAAGACTTTTCATAGCTGAGTTTTTAAGCTCCCCTCATTCTTTTTTGCAAAGCATTTTATAAAACTCCTCTTCCCTTAACCATCACTCCTCTCTCATGCCTCCTTCCTAAACTGTCATGTATAGTAATATAGGTTTTAAGGCTTTCCAGAGCTGTTGAGGTCATTAAAGAAAAACAGACTTTTTAAAATGCCCTTCAAGGCTGACAGTGCTTTTGTCAAAGTTGCACTGCTCTGAGTGAGTGGAATAGGGATTTTTATGGAGCTATTGCAATGCCATGGTTTAAGTAATAACTTCAAGCATCATGAGCATGGAAATTTTCTCATTTTGGTAAGCCTCCCAAGTTGAAGAAGGTTTCTGCAAGTTTTCTGAAATCTGCCTTCACAGAAACTGAGGAACTCTGGGTGAGAAAGGACAGACCGTGAAAGAGGTATGCGCTTGTCTTAGTGGCAATATTAGTTGATCATATTTGACAAAAAAATCTTACCAGTCACCAGAGCTTTTAATCAAAACTGTCAGCTCGATTCATTTGACTCAAGAAAAGTTTAAATGAACAGCACCGTTTCCACCAACTTCATCGGTTGCATTTTTTTGTGCTGATGATTTTATTGTCACTTCTGTAAATTTTTTTTATTTTCTTAGATGAAAAGCTAAAATTTGCCTTCCCCTAAAACTCCTGCTTGAAATTCTCTATAGTATGCCTAGTCCTGGTGGCAGTCTGAGTCTGAACACATCGTTAGGATGCAGGGAATGCAGCAGTCTTAATACATTATCTCTCTTTATCTCTCTCTCTCTCTGTCTGTCTGTCTATCTATATATATCTCTAGTTCACTGTTCTTGAAACTTTTTGGAAGTGCAGCATTCCCTGGGTCAGCTGCATCTGTGCTCCTTCCGGGCAGAGAAGCTAAAACTATCCCTAATTACTGGATGCAGCAGAAATCACAATTCCCCAGCCCTGAGGGAACTGGGTGATTGCTTGTAATTAAAGGCAGTTAGTGGTCCCTTAGATTGCTGCTACTCCTTGGCTAGCTTTAACCCTTGCAGCCTTGTCTTCAGCCCTCGCTTACGGTGGTATTAATGGCTCTGCAGCTATGGCGTGAGTCAGTTACCATCAAGCCCTAAAATCTAATCTCAGGCAGAAAAAAAGAGATTAAATTTCACTTGCAAGCTACAGGTTGAGATGTACTTGATCTAGTTTAATGAAACTGCAAAGTGGAATTGCAACAAAAATCTGAAACCAACATACCTCATTAATACCAGTGTAACTCCAGATGCTAAGAGATACATTGCTTGTTCACACTAGAATAATATATGGTTGAATTATGTGTCTTTAGAGCAGATTCACTAGACTTAGGACCTTATAATGTTCTCGACTAAATGGGACAGAGGCATCTACACTTTGATGACAGTTTCTTGCTATCAAAAATGCTTAATATTTAGGTGAATATTAATGCTTTTTCAGCAGCCAAGAGCTGAATCAGGTACAAGTAATTCTGTTCACTACCATCTATTTTGTAGTGAAGTGTGACAGAGTTAATTATGCTATTAGATGAATTGTCTGATTTATTCACTTTCTGAGTCTCATGATTTTTTATTAACTCTTCATACACTTAGCACAGTGGTTACCTTTCTCAGAGTTCAACCTTCTGAAGTTATGTTTTGCTCAGGACAGAGTGCTCTAATTCTGATTTTTTTCAAAAATGCATACAAGTCAGCTGCAATTTCTAAATATTTCCCAATCACTCTCTTATATTTCAACATGAAGAATAAATAGGATAAATTCAATTCAGTGATATAGCTGATCCTCTCTCCCTCCTCCTAAGCCCCTCCCAAACAAACAAACAAATGAAAAATTGTTCTTAACTGAAAACGAGCAAGAAACTTTTTTCCTGCTAGCATAAAGACTGAGCAAAATCTGCCCAGTTTATTTTGGTATTAGCAGAATTAGCAGGAATGCCAGTGTTTTACAAAGTGTTTGAATATAGTATTAGCTTAATATTTTGGAGTATGGTACTGGCAGACTCATCGCAGTGTTTGTCATAACTGAAATTCAGAGATCCAGACTCAAACATGCAATAATGAAAGCGAAGAGGAATACTCTGCTGCAATTTTGGTTGGAGGCATTAGTGGTAAAAGAATAAAATATATTCTGGATTATTTATGCATGGACAGACATATGAATACATTGTAGTTGTACTAATTATAGATCTTGTTATAATGCTCGAAGCTTTCATTCTGTCAAATCAGATTAATTGATGGGAGAAAATGCGTGTTCACACAGGCGATATGTAGGAATAGCAATAGGCAACATTTCAGCATGCTTCCAGTGCCCCGTGCTACCTCTTCAGCAGAGGGTAGCTTAGCTGTTTTCACTGTAGTCCAGCAAAGACTTCAGAAATCTTGCTGTTTGAAATCATCATTCCAGTTTGCTTGTGCTCGCTGTGCTCATCAGGCAGGCTGCTGACTTGGAAGCATTTTTGGATGTGCTTCAGTGGGCCTTTTAAATGTTATTGCTATCCCCACTTAGCTCTGGTGAAGTCTGCAAGGAGGACTCTGAACTTTCCCGCTCTTTTTCTGGTCTTTGTTTAAAAAATAAAAGAAAGGAACTGTAGGTGCCTTTAACGAAAGTTGTTGGGGAGTTTTATCTGAGGACAGAGCCTAGTTTACAGCTGCGTGGTATGTCAGACGTGGCTCTGACCAGTCTGTCTTGGACTTGTTGTTTTGTGTATGAAATACCTGTACTGCCACCCTGAGAAAGGCAGACCTACTCCTGCACGCCCACGTATTTTGCCTGTTCTGCAGAGATGCCTGCCCTCACGGAGGTGCGTTGTGGATGCTACCCTCCTCAGCTGCCTTTTAACACCTCTCTGCTGCATGTCAGCAGCATCCTCCTGCATCAGCAGTCCTACAGAATAGTGCACTTAATTACAGCTACTTCTCCTTCCTTATTAAGATCCTTCCTGCACAGGGCTCAATCAAGAGGCTTTTAGCATGAATGCAAGTGTGGTCCTGGACTGAGAAAGGGGAGGCAAAGAACGTGAAGTCCCCCTTTGCCCAAATCTATGTGCTATGATAAAGGAGGAGACTGGCATAGGGCTTGTTTGGCCTGGGACCTTCGTGTTGCTCTTCATCCTTCGCTGTCACTAACAGAGCTGACCTTGTGCCCTAGGAAGGGAGTAGGTGAAAGCTGTCCAGGACGGATGTACCGGCTCCTCTCCCACAGGTGAGTGGAGACGGCAAGGCAGCTGCTTCCAGGGCTCAGGAAGGCGTCCTCTTGCCCTGGACCCCATGCCAGGTAACAGAGCAGCAGGGGGAAATCTTATCGGAAAACTGCTTACTATGGCTGCTTGTGCAGTTCTTTGTATCATTCAAAAGGGGTTCCTACAGCAAACATACTGCGTTGTCCTTGGTAATGCACAAGAGGAAAGAGAGCCATCT
Organism: Fregata magnificens; assembly: GCA_013389945.1. NCBI lineage: Eukaryota > Metazoa > Chordata > Aves > Suliformes > Fregatidae > Fregata > Fregata magnificens. Next base: position 118,147 of record WAAD01003971.1, on the reverse strand, counting down.
GGAGAATTATTCATTTTAGCCCTCATAACTTGTCTCTTTTCCTTGAATGTGTCCCAACTTGACTCAGCTGCTTGCTCGTTATATTTGAGGATCTCACTCAGCTGCAGAAAACTGAAGATGGTTAACAGTTGCAGCAGCGCTATACCTGGGTAACTCCTTAAGAACTACTCCTAGGAAAGGACTTAAACTGCTTGGAGCTGATGGCTGGTACAATTTAGCACCTAGCAATGGGAAGGATTACATTCAGCTCTCAGAAAATCAACATCAAGTACTTCAGAGACCTTCCCTGGACCTAGTGTTACAGGCATGTGGTTGAATGTCATCGCAAGGATGAGGTGATCTTCTCCAGAGCACAAGCGACCAGACTGTCTGAGGTGCTAAGCATCCGTGGTGCAACAGACCCAGGTAGTAGGTAGGATCCTCGTACTGCTTCAGTTGCTGGGAATTCCTTGTTGCCTCTAATTAATTATTGGAGTTTCTGTTATCATGGGAGGAAAAAAAGAGTTACTGGACTGTACTGTAAAATTTTGTTAAAGAAGGAAGGAATCTTTATTTTCATGAAGTCTCAAATGACTTTTTTCCTAATCATCTTCTATACAAAACCAAATGGAGAGGTAATGGAGACTGAAGGGGAGAGACTTTTGCTAACAGCTTCTTTTATTTTATTACTACAGTGGTGCTGTTGCGTGGGATCTCATTAGTGACCACCCTACTACCCCAGCCCCAAATTGCATGACAACACTAGATAAAATGGGGCAGGAAGCCACCTTGTGTCTTCAGCGATTCTCTCATCAGTGCCATCTCTGCCTGCATTGAGCAGGTGAACTGGTGTCGTGTCTTTGTCTCAACTTCCTTCAGCTAAGTGTCACAACTGTAAAAATGTTTGCCTTTGGCAGGAGCAGCATCCTCAGACATGCTCCCGATTCCTCTGTGGCTGCCTTTAGATTTTCCATTTGCTTCCACAGGCTCCAACACTGGTGTCGCTCTTGCCAGTGCTCTTTCCTCTCCCAGCTCATGTTTTGCATATCACCTTGTTTCCTGCAAGCACTGCAAGCCCTCTCTCTGCCCATAATTCCTATAAATATCATTGCTGTGACATCATATCGGTCCAGCCCTCAGTTTCCTCAACAGTTGAGTGCAATGGCATTTTTGTCTGCATACTCCTGATTTGGTCCCTGTCTCAACTTCCCAGTTTTATTTGTTTTTACAATTAGCTATCAGAATGCACAGTCCTTGTATTCGGTAGCTTATGATCTCAAAGGCTCTTGGAGGTCAAATACAATGAAACAAAAGGCCGTGCACCACTCAAGGCTGGGAGGATATCTAGGTTCTCCTGTATCACTTTTCTAACAGGATCCACTCAATATTAGTTTAGTTCTTCAAATTTGTGGAAGTGTCCTACCCTGGCACAGAATTTCATAGTTCTCTTTTTTCTTCTCTCCACCTTGCTATCTTTGAGTGCCCAATATCTCTTCCCTGTGTGTCTATGTTCATAACTATGACACTAGTTCATAATTTTTCTGGTATTTCTGCAGTCTATAGTAACTTTCCTTTAATTCTTAGTCTCATCCCTCTCTATTTGTTTTTAGATATCAGCTGAAAATAATTTTTTTTGCTTCTCTTCATAACTTTTTATCTTCTGCCATTATGTATGTATTCTTTCTGGCATTATCTGGTATTTTAAATGCATAATTTGCATAGTAAATAATAACATGGTGAAGGTGAAAAGTACCTGGGTTCTGCTAATCTTGACTGGCTGATTATGGCTGAGGAAAAGCATGAGTCACTGGTTAAATAGATAACATATGGGTAAGGTACAAACATACAGGTTACACCAGCATCAGATTGTTGTTGACTTGTATTTTAGTCTTGAGCTGGAGCTGATATGTTGGCTTCAAGGGAAAATGTTATTTAAAAAGTGTATGGGTTGTGGCACGTTGGTAATACATCTCTGTTCCAATGATGATTCCTGATAATAAATGAAACTTCATGGAGAATGCTCCTGACTAAAGCTGAACAGGAAAAATGCAATTCTGTGCATCCGGCAATAGAATTGAAAGAGGTATACAGGAAAAAATAAATGTAAACAGGGATTTTTCTTCTGCTGGCCACTTTATGTGACTGTGGTAGGTCATGTGTCCATGAGGTTGAATACCTGCCTCTGGTTTTCACATGAGGTGGGGTTTTTTTAGATATCTAAACCCTGTAGGAGCTAAGGGTGAGAGAGCTTTGCCTCCTACAACAAAATAGAAATCTCAGCATCTCTGTGTTGATTTGTGTGAATACTAAAAGCTACAAAGGGTTTCCTTAAGTGGGATGGGTTGCATTTGGAAAGTCTAATATCAAATGCATATTGTATGCATGCTGGCAAAATCATGCAGAAATAATGAAGGATGATAATGTCTTGCTCTTACAGTCTCCTCCTCATCAGTGGAACTCACCGTCCTTCCTGTAGGTAGGTGGTAACACTGTGCTGGTTCTCAGACAGAGCATTGAGGTGAGGAGTAGGGAAATGGTTACCTGTCACCTATGAAACATGTGGCTGAGCTTCTGGGTCTTACTGATGAATCAGTAAGACTGGGTCATCTTATTGACATGGTCAAAAGTGCCACAAAGTTGGTAAAACTCTAATAATGTAAGCTTTAATTCAGTATAGGCTGTTCTCTTTCTGTCAATATGATATAACTTTTTATGGAGTTGTGTCTATTCTCAGTAGAATTAAAATGAACCCTGGCACTTTTTCTACTTTGGAAGAAAAGTCTAAAGATTTGTGGTTTTACCTCAAAACTTTTTTTAACTCCTCCCCCTCCCGCCCCAGTGAAAACTGCTTTTTGCATTAATGGATGCAAGGCTTCTAGTTTTCCTGTGTATGAAAAGCACTCTTGAATATGTAGAAACAAGAGAGTGAATGGGTAAATTGTTGCAGAAACTCAGCAGCACAGTTTCAGAGCCTGAGCCCAGTTATATGCCTTCTTGCACGCAACAGATCCCAAAGCAGAAACCCCACTGATTTGGTATACATGTGTAAATCTGCAATTTTATTTTTTCCCCATGGGGCAGAAGAATGTCTGTGCAGGCAGGATGGTCTGATTTTTTACTTTGCCTGGCTGGATTTTGAAGTAGTCAAGTTAGATGACTAAGAACTGATTTAAGTCCTTTAAACAGAGGCTTGCTTAATTAGGCTAATTAATGTATTCTTCACATTTCCACAAGCTACTCAGATTGTTAGTGTGTGGACTTGCACAACTGGAGTTGGAAGTCATCACCAGTGAGCATATTTTCACCGGAGCCTGTCTTCCCTCTGTTGTGGTTTAATCCCAGCTGGCAACTAGGCACCACACAAACACTCGCTCACTTCCCCCCGGTGGGATGGGAGACATGGTGAACTCCTCTGGTGCAGGCTCTGCTTCTCAAGAGGTAACTTCTGCAATACGTGACAAAACGTGTCAAGGCTAGGGCAACGTTTTGACAGTTATTTTCCCTCTGGTCTAATGGCTTCGGCTGAAAGCACCACATCAATAACCTTAACTAAAGGGATGCATGCAGGGGATCTTGCCAGAGTTTGAGAGGTGATTGATTGGGTTGGTGCAATGAAGGAAATCCCTGTCCTTCCTCCTGCCCAGAGCAGGAACCCTGCAGGTGTAGAGAGGGATGCCCCATATCTTGGTCCCTGTTGTGCCTGGGGTCAGTACGGGGGTGCCTTGGGGGACCCGGAGGCAGGCGTCCTATTGCAGAACTGGGTTTTAACCTCCCCTGTGCAAACCTCTTGAGTTTGATCCATAGGTCCTGTTTTAAGCCTCATACATTATGAATAATGTGTTCTCTTTTAATGTATTGTTTGTGGTTCTTGTTGAAAGGCATTGATATACCCGTGACTAGCATGTTGGGCTTGATCTCTCGTCAGTGTATGGACTTCCCCTGTTGTGTTTTGGGCTGCTTTAGGCAATGGTGCTTTACCGATTTATTTATTTTGAAAGTGGGTTTTGCCCCAGTTGAAGTGTTACAGCCTGTGCTGCGTGTTGCTCTCTCAGGAAAGCAGGCTGACTGCAATGAAGCAGATGGCTGTTTGCCAGGAGTGAGTCGCTCACTTTCTGTAATTTACCCTTCCTTTTTTTTTTTTTCTTAAATGGTTTGGCTCAGTTGGGTTTTTGATCAGAGCCAGCCTTTCTCCAATAGCCTGTTCTCTCGCGCACGCCTGTGTTTGTGTGTGTGCGGGAGAGAGGGAGGCAGAGAGAGAAGCCGTGCCTGGGCTATGCTGACAGACGACTTTTTCCTCAGTTGTCAGGTTTCGAGCCTGTCAGCAGCGCTGCTGGTAAGTGGAAAAAAAATAATGCCAGGGCGGGGGGAGTGAGCCCAGAGGGACCGTGGGGTGCCGCTTGCATGGTGGCAGCAGTGGGGGGCCCTGGGACCTGTGCAGCTGCCCGACTCCCCAGCTGCCCATGCAGACAGCTCAGTTGTCAGCAAGGGATTTTCCTCCCCTCCTCCCTTGATAAAGATCCCTCAGCTGGTATTACTGATTGTATCCTTGGCTTATTGTAAAAAAAAAAAAAAAAAAAAAAAAAAGGAAAAAAAGAAAAAATCCGTGTGGGTTTGCAATCTGGAGATGAGCCTCTAATCCTCTCGGTCAGCCTGAGGATGGTGGCATGCTGGCGCAGCTGCCCCCCGTGTACACCTGAGCGCTCACGGGCTGCCCACGCAGCCCTGCTCACGGGGAGTGGGGAGAAGTGTCTGCCAAAAATGTTGGCTGCTCCTGGGCAGCGTTAAAGGTGGAGCGTGTGCATGTGTGGAGGGCAGTATCCGTCCTCACTGAGCTTTAACCAAAGCGATAACCTGCAGCTATGGAGTCACCGACTAAGGAAATCGAAGAATTTGAGAGCAACTCTCTGAAATACCTACAGCCAGAGCAAATAGAGAAAATCTGGCTTCGTCTCCGAGGCTTGTAAGTAGTACTTTTTTTCATAGCCTTCTCCTGTTTCCTCCCATTGTCAAAATTATTGTAGCACTTTCTTTTTCCTTTCTTGCCGGTACCTTCAAAATCTCCTAGGAGTTTCCACACCTGTTCTCCATAAATACAGTGACTTAATCTTAGCAAAAGATACATGTACTTCCTTAAATTGAACTGCTTGTTACATTGAACAAACATTTTCCAGTGAGAATGTAGAAATGTCATTAATGAGGCATTGTAAGATATAAGCAGTTACTGAGATACTAATTACTTTAGCTGCTATACTAGAAAAGTTTTGTTATAGCCTGAATGGTACTTAATTGGATCCGCTGTTTTCAATAATCTTACCCTTAGATGCAACATATAGAAGACTTTTTTTCCCCTGTAAATGTACACCATTTCTGTCACTGACATGGTTAATAAGGACAAAATAGGCAGAGAAGACACAATTGGAAAACATTTCTAACACCATTTGTAATGGCAGCAAATTCATGTTCCACGGATTGGATTGTACTTACTAATTTATACATTAAGCCTGACGTGCCATGAAATGTTGGGACACTGCCTCCTGAGTAGAAAAAAGTACCTGTTCTTAAAGAAGAACTTGGCACTGCAGAACAGTAAAAGTTTATAGGCTGTAGAGTTTGCACAGCTTATTTAGAGTCAATGTCTGGCGTCTTTTTCAGATTCTCAGTATGTAAAATACTGTCTACCAGCAATAAGATCCATCACTGGCGGCAAAGCATTTATTTGCCCATCAGTTTTTGGCCAAGGCAAAGAGGAGCATTACCACGTTAAGCTGCATCCCTCCCTGTGTTCAGAACTGTCTGGTTTTTTTTTCTTCAGCCTCACATGTGAGAGTTATTAAAATTTCAGCCCTCAAGGGAAAGGGGGGAGGAAAGGCAACAAGGAGGCTAGGAAACAGCAGAAGCAAGAAAACGTAGAAAGAGTAGGCTAATAACTGAAAACAAATGGGTCCAAGTTAAACTTGAGTTGCTCTTTGAGTGTTATTTTGTGTGAGCAGTGATGGCATATTTTGTAAAGCATATCCAAAACTTCTGTAGGACTTCAAGCAGTCTAAGAGACATGCATGAATATGTATTTCTTTCAAGGCGTCACTCCAGGAAGCCTGTTTTGTGAAGGAACTTAATCAAAGTAGATGACAGCTGTCTTGTAAGCCTTCCAAACAGAACAGCCACACAAAACAAACCCTCTTATTTTCAGGTCTGTGCCATGCTGTAGTATTAGGAGTCCTTGAATTTCTGTCTAATGTGGAGTTTAGGAGCATGCTAATTTGAATTCCACCTGAAGTTCATAGATAATTCTTCAGCAGCACTGTAGTTCAGGGTCTCTCCTGCTGTTAGTACAAGGCAGTGTCTGTGTATTATATATACATCAAGCTCCAGTCTCTTCTACCTTTTGGAAATTTGACAAAACTGTAAGACTTATTCTAGATATGTAATAACTAAAGCTCAGGCTGTTTTTCAGTATAGCCCTCTCTGTTGGCAGTGTGTGTGACTGTAACAAACACATCCTTTCTCCTTCTGAGTTTCAAGATTTCTTCGCCTAAAGAGGAAATAGATTTTCTGTAGAATTCTTGATCACAAGATGAAAACTGAAATGTGTTCTGCTCTAATTAAAGACTGTAGAAGATTTTCCATTCCCAGTCATTTTGTGGAGGCTTTTAGCACATGCATACACACACACACACAAATTGGTTGCAAACTGAGGTTTGGCATCATGTTTCATGGGTTTTTTTGTCCATTTTTGTGCCTGCCTGTATGTGTAAGACGAACGATTAGATGTGCACAGCCATCTTAATTAGCTCTTAAATAAGATGCTTCATCCTGGAGAGATCAAATACTACTTGAGAAGACGCCTCTCTCCCCTGTCCCTGGTACACTGACAGCCGTATCACGCAGGAATTAGTTACAGGGCACAACAGTGCTACCAGAGCAGTGTTATACAGGTAGTGAGAGAGCACACTGCTGGCTGAAGCCCTCCGGGGAGTTGTAGTCTGCAGCAGGCAGGTACCTGGTAGGTAATTTGATCCTGACACTGCTTTTTAAACTGGAAGGGCTGTGATGATTTAAATAGTCTCAGGTGCTCAATGTTGGGTTGGACATCTCCTTGGTAGGACTTCACCCGTGGCAACTCTGGTACCTTCCTCCCCATCTTCCCACCCCCAGTGCCAGCTGGTGTGTTTACTCACTGTGACTCAGTGGACAAACCAATATTCATCACCTCTTGCAATATCTGACTTTCCCAAGGGTCGGGGAAGGGGGCTTTTTTAATTTTCACCCCATCTCAGCCTGCTTGGTTTGAAGTGAATGGAAATCCCAAGGCTGCAAAGGGGTGGTTAAGCTGAGGCTCTTTTCAGACTCCCATAATGTAGTGTGTTATCTGCTTAAGCAAGTCTGGTGAGGGCTTTTTTGCCATGTGCCTGGTACAGTTCTGTCCTGCAGGGTGGTTGGCCTTTGGAGGTTTGGGCACGGGGTGTGTATTTTCAAGGAATGGGGAGGTCTTTTGGACAGCATGCAAAGGGCAGGTTTTTGTAAGCCTGAAGCCAGGTGTCTGTCGCAACTTGAGTCATATGTTGCTATAAGAGCCAGACAAGATATAGAATTTGCCTCTGGAGCGGAGTGGAAGGATTTCCTTCTCCTTTTCCTTATGTATCTCTCCAAGATGTGGTTTCTTGGTCAGGACAGCCTGGTTGCTTTGTAAGCATAGCAGTATGAGGCGATGGTCCTTAGGCCATATACAGATTCCTTTTGCTTTTACTGTTTAAGGATGAGCTAAAATACTAATGCAATAACATTACTGAAATGTTTTTCCTTGACATAAACATATTCATGGCTTAATGATTCTGTGCAGCAATTTATAAGAGAATCAAGTCAGTGGATCTATAGTGTTTTCTCAGGTTTAAGGGAGCATGATAAATTGCCTCACTGGGCACTAAGTCATCTGTGGCAAAATGTTTGGGTGTCTCGAACCAGGGATCTCTGAAATAAATGTCTTTTATACATGACGTAGTAGATATTAATTTAGGTTTAATCACAGCTTAGAAAAGAATCTTTTAGTGGTTTATTATTAATAAACTTTCAGGAAAGTTTTCCGAATAAGCTGTTTCCTGGGCAAAGGTACCATTACAGGTATATGAAGCTCTCTGGGGAAAATCTTGAAAGTTGAGAACTGACACTTTTGCCCTTTTTTCTTATGTCGTGCCAGAACGGCAGGGAGAGGTTTACTCCAGATTTCTCCTTGTAGGAGCTCACTTCAGCAAAATGGCTGTGTGCACTAGACATGCAGCCATCAGGGTCCTGGCTTCCCTGTCCTGGGAAGGAATGCACTAGCTTTCCCTGCAGCAGAAACCTCCCAGCAACAGACTCACTTCTGTGTTTCATCGTCATCATAGGTGAATCAGACTGGAGCAGCTTCACATCCATTCAGGTGTATCTCAGAGGGGGCTTTCCCTCTTGGCTGCGGGACGGCTGCCTGCCTCCCAGGAGTGATGCTGGGTGCAGGTGGCGCCTCCCCACCACCCTGTGTGTCCCTGTCCCCACCAGCACACATGTGCTCTCACTCCCTGGCTGCTAATGGGCTGCCAGCTGCCTCTGCACTCTGCTGGTCTATATACATGCACTCCTGCTGAGTGTGTGTTTAATTCTGGAGCGGATCTCCTCGGTTCCTTGGCTGCTGTTGGGCTGTGGGGTTGTCCCTTTGTTTCCTCACGTGGGGCCTGCCTTTGAACAGTTGCCTCTTATTCCCAAGCAGTGCTCACTCATGAAGGCTGACAAGCTCAGCCTGCAAGAAACTGTGTTTCTTAAGGATGTGTTGATTGTTTGCTTATGGCTCTCAATAGCTGCTGCTGCCAGAAAAAGGGTCTTGAGTCTCTTGCTCTGTTCTGTCTTCCTTGCCCCATGGATCCTGTCCAGAAGGCAGTCTTTTATTCAGACTTGCCTTATTCAGCTCTGGGCTTGGACACTGTATATGCAGGAGTTACATATGAGTCTGCCCTTCACTCTCCTACGATTGCTAGTAACTCATTCTGTTAAGCTCAGGACCTTCTGCTCTGCAAAATGTATCGGTTAAGATTAGGTGGGACCTGTTACAGGGCACTGTTAGCAGAAGAGCTTGGAGACCTGGTTTCAAAATATGACTGCATGGTTGCTTTTCAAGCTGACGGTTTCTCTAGGGAGGTATGAGCAGTGGTGGCTGTGTTAGGATGTTCTTGTTTTAGCACTTGGACCCCTAGCTGCGGGACTGTGAACTCCCATCTGCTAATTAGGACTCTTAAAGCTCCATGAAGTGGCTTCAATTACCTCCCAATTTCTTAAGAACAGAGAAAGCACTGAAGCCCTTTTCAACACTAGGATTAGGTGTCATGTCTGATGACATTGAAGAATGCAGAGACATATATCCAAAGAGCTTTGCTAGTTTCAGTAGAGATGTGCTAGTTTACAGCAGCTAAAGACCCAGCTTGGAGATATTTTTGGCTTGGGTTTTTGTTGCTTTTATGCAGAAAAATAAAACCTTGGTTTCTAGCTATTACAGTAGTACCAGCATCACTGGCATCTGCTGGTGCCCCTGCAATGTTTTAAGCATTGCAGAAGGAGAGGAGAGAAAATGTACTTTAACCTTCTTCCCAGTAGCTGGGTTTGTAATGTTAAATTGCTAAATACATAATAAATTCCTTCATTGTCAGTGTAGTACTTCCTCGTGCTGCCGAAGATGACATTACAAACAGCTGCAATCTCTGAACTGCGACTCAAATGGGATGCTTGACTTTGAACTCATTTTTTGGACTCTCCTGCTCAAACCGTCAATGTAGAATTGGTCTAAGAAATCTGATGGGGAAAGGAGGCAGAAACACATGTAAATCAGTGTCTTTTGAAAACTTCATGGTTTTGCTGAAGATCTGAAACAATATTTCAGCACTTAGGGCATATCGTCAGCTTCCACTGCAAAGCACCGTGAATCGTATCAACAGTGAAGAGGTCCCAGTGCAAACATTTGTGTAAGATCTAGATTTGTTCTTGAAGTAAATGGTGAAGCAGCAACAGATTTCAATGGGAAAACATGGAGCCTTGGTGACTGAAGACGATTTGGCAAGAGTTAGAGTGCCACCATTCAGGTATCTGTTTCCCTGTCTTATCTCTATGTGCTGTACGATATTTGTAGGTCTCCTTAGCTGAAAAATGTCACATAGAGAACCGCTGGTTCTGCCGGTGACAGTATCCTGATCTGCTTCGTTTTCATTTACATGGCCATCATAAACAGGAAAACAGAGAGCTCCCTTCAGTTCCAGAGGCACGCTCTACACAGTGGGCTTTGTCCCCAGATATTTTAGCTGGCAGAAGATAGTAGAGGTTAAAAAAGCCCCTCAGAAAGCACCACTTTATTAGAAAATGTGTAAATTAGTCCGTTTTCAAGTGGAATATATGAATATGCTAATTTGTTTCCGGAGGTGAGAGAGGCACTCGGGCTGTCTTTGGTCTTGGTTTCAGTCCTCCTGAACCTCCTGAGGGTCTAGGTTTAAACTGAAGCCCTGTTTGCCCTGGGAGCAGAACTGAGCTACCTTCAACCGTGTTTAAATACAGCTGCTGCCACCCTGTTTCTTGTTTGGCTTTCCTAATGAGCATAGACAGGGATTAATTGTCAGAGAACCATGTCAGGAAACCTCTCTGTAGGCCTCTGGTCTGAATTTCACTTTTCCTGTGGTTGTCACGATTCCTAGAAGGATTAAGAAGGTCTCGCTGCTTAGCAAGTGAGTGCTAGGTACATGCTGGAGGTGGCAGCGCTTGAGCGTGGCCTGGAGATTCCTAGTTTGGGTGAGCTACTCTGTGGGTACGAATGACTCACCTAGTTTTAAGGTTTGTCGGGGTCTGGTTGATCCATAATATTGTTCTCCCCATAGTGTGAAGAAGAGCTGAATTTTACTATTAGACTAACCCGTAACAGCTTGTTTTATACTGCCTGCAGTACAGTCCTTGAAGGAGCAAGGGGAACAGGAGAAGTGCTGCCAGCTGCTAATCTCATGCCTGACAAATGGACAGAGGAGAGAATATATTCTAATATATAGCAGAACAGCAACTTCAGAAAAAGTTAATTAAAAAGTATGGTGTTTGGAGGTGTAGTAATTCAGTAAACTGATACATTTTGCCACAGTCCTTCCACCCAGTGACTTTTATTTGAATCTTAAATCAATAGATGAGTCCTGCAGGTAACAAGAGAGAGAAGACTTCATGTTTAATACTAAAATGTTGACTAAGAAATAATATACACTCTCTAGTTTTTGCCATAATCATAAAAAAGCTTTTATTCTTCTGGAGGTAGTACAAATGAATCATACCTGCAGCCTAAAAAGCAATTATTTATTTCAGCAGTCATAAAAAGAAGACCAAAGTCTGTTGTAGAAGAAAGGGGCTCCCTTTGTGATATTAAATTCAGTGCTTTTCAAATATCATTGCTATAAAGCTTTCAATCCGGCATAGGAAACAAGGATATGAAAAAAGTTATTTTGGGGAAGATGAATTTAAACCTCGGGTCAAAGGGAAATTAAGAGTCTCTTTCTGGAATTCTTTTTTAAAACTGTCTTGGTGGAATAGGAGTCCATACAGAAAGAAATAAAACCCAATGGAAGACAGTGCTGAGAAGTCCTCAACATGTGTGTGTGTGCGCATGTTTTAAAGGCTGTGAGGCCAGCTCATCTCCTAATCTACCAGCTTTTGGTGGATTCAAACACTATATTAAACCCAACTCAGCCCTTGAAAGGATTTTTATTTAGTGTGTTTCTTTTTCTTCCTGCAATTCATGTGAGATTTTCCTGTTCCATTCTCTATAATTTTGTTCCATCAAAAAATCACTTCAGCCCCTTCAAAATACTAGAAACGGCCTGACTCTGATCCTGACTGGTAGATGAGGGAAGATTGAGGTTCACATATTAGGGCTGACCCATTAAAACACTATAGCAACTGTGAAACATACCTCTACAGATGCAAATTGCTCTCAAAACACTGGGGATTTGGATAAAGCAGAGGTTTTCTAGAAAGGCTTGCTTGGATTCATAAGGCTGTTTTCGATCTCCTGAACTGTTCTGTAAATACTGGAAAGAACAATGTCATTGATACCAATGCATTTGCAGGGGTGAAATTAGAATCCAGTTCCTGGTCTTTGGAGTGGTTTTTTGTTTGCTTTCTTTGAAAATCTAGGTTTTCCAAGTAATTGATGGCTTGAGAAAAGTTGTTTAGCCCCGTGACAGTATAGAATTTTCTCCGACAGTGTTAAGCCCAACTTTGTGCTTAACTTTGAGTTGTAGCTGAGCAATAGTCCTTCCTCCAGCAGACTCAGTACTGCTCCAGGCTTCTGCTAAAATTTGTCTGTCGTTGTCCTGGATATTTGAAAGCAGATTCATTTTGAAGGTGTGATTATAAATACAAAGAAACCAGAATTAAAATTTTGCAATAGATTAAGAGTGCAGCTCAAACTCTGGTGAAACTGGTTGTAATAAACTCAGCTGGTTGACTTCACTGGAATCAGGATTCCTCTAAAAAATTGGTAATGTCCATGTTGGGCATTTTTGAATTTTCCTGGCCAAGAAGGGGGGTGCGGAGCTCTCAGAGAGCCATAGCTCTACATGGCCGTCAAGAAGAGGTTTGAAAGGCTGTGTCTCTGCCAAGAAGTCCAATTCATGTCACAGCAGTCTGCCTTGCCTTCTTTGGGAGGACCTCCATGCCTAGCAATTGGTGACATTGGGTGGAGAAGTCCATGTGAGCTCAGGCATGCAGCAGGAGAGGATTATCATAATCTTTCCTGGAGAAAGAGATGTAGGAGACAGTTCAGTTATTAAGATGCATATAGACATGTATGATAAGTTCCATGCTTTTCTTCCATATCTGTCAAGCTGTGGAGTCATTTTGTTATTAGACACTTTGAATGGCTATCAGTAGGTCTGTGTCATCACTTTAGGAGTGATTTCTTACACTCCTAGGGACAGATACTATTCATGCACAAAACTCCTCGCCAAGACAGAAAGTTGCACAATATCCATCTGTAGCACGAATCTTAGCTTGGCGCACATCTCATTTCAATACCAAGATTAGCACAAATTAAACATAAGGTTTGTGCAATTTTTAACAGCTAAGACTGTACACAGCCCTTGAGCTACAGCTGTGGCATGCAGGGAGTCCCTGCAGAGCACATGGCACAAGCTACAGGAAGCATCCAAGGGCAAAGGAGCAGAAGTAGAGCATAAACCCCCTTGCAAGGCTGAGCAGTTCAGATGGTTGCTGTAAATGATGCTCAGATCACACTTCCTCCCATGCCTCCTGTGGAGCAGCTGGTTTTCCGGGATTCACTAGCAGTAAGCAGTTACTGGTGTCTGCTAAGCAAAGAGTCTGAATACACAATTTAACTATGCTCCTATACACATATTGATGCAGCAGGGACAGCTACAGTCAGATGGGAGAACTCTCTTTTTTCAGACTTGCTTGAAAAGTGAAAGGAGAGGAAACTGTGGAGGTTGAGGCTGGGAGGGGAGAATTGGGAGATCATCTACAAAAGAGCATACTGACTCATAAAAAGGGTGGAGAGGAAAACCAGTGAGAGCTTTTTAAAAAAAAAAAAAAAGGTGATGGTGGGGAAAGAGATAGTCCTCTGAGTTCTTCAGGTCCCTACATGTAAACATCTGTTAGATTTATTGACTTCCAGATTAAAATAGCTCATAGCACAACATACATGCAAATCATTTAGGAGTTTGAGTTTTGCTGAAAATCACAGGAACAAGGGCTGCTTTTAAGGGCATTTGAAAATGCTGCTCAGTCTGTAGCACAGTATTTTTTGCCTCACTCAGATTCTAATGGGAGACCTTGAAGGAAAGCCTGGATGCTGCAAGAACACCTCTGGTTATAAATGCTGCACAAAACACTGCTTCTGTGTCACCTTCTAAGCATGTCTTTGTTCAGGTGAATGAGAATGTCTTCTTCAGGAGGCCATTGCTTTGTTTCTTTAGAGGATGGGGGAATTTTCTTTGGTATCTTGGCCACATTCTTCTTGTAACACCAGTCAAAATTCTCCCTCCCAGTGTTCCCATTAGTGTTGTCTGGGCAGTCATCTTTCCTTTCCCTCTTTGCACTGGTGTTCCAGGTGCAGAGAGCCTACAGGTTTGGATGCAGTTTGACTGGATGTGTAGACAAAGTCATTCATGTCGTACAGAGAGCGTCTCTAAAGTGCTTTGAGGAGAAAGGCCTTTGCATACATGCTCAGCGATCTCTAGAAGGCCTGTTTCTAATTAGCTCGACTGCAGTGAGGATATCTTCTTGCAAATGGAGAAGAAAGAAATTCCTAAGTTATGCAAATTTGCTGAATAACATGGAGTAAATTATCATAATAGTCCCACCTAGTCTAACAATCTGTGAAACATCAGATTGCATTTTGAATTACCTATTTACCTTATGGAGGCAGATCTGCTCCTCTTCTGGGCCAGAGGCAGGGAGCTTGGCTCCTCCCTTACAGCAGCCAAACTTTTAAGAACTAGAGTCACTGTCGCAACCATGGTACCTAGTCTGTGGAAAGGACAGGACTTGCTTATTTAAAAACATCTTTATATCTGAGGCTTCTGAAGACACCACCCCCCTCATGGTTGCTGTGGCATCTAGATGCTTGTGAGACAGCTGGTGACAGCATGGAGTAGGGCCTTAAGGAATAAAAATCTCGCACAGCCTCCTCCATTCTCTGTATGCATGCTCAACGCTGGTTCCCATCCACCCACCTGTCCATCCCTGTTCCCTCTCCTGAAGTTTCCCCCTGTGTGGCGAGGAATTCCCACGCCGAGACCGCAGGGCAGTGTTTCCAAGCTGCAGACGCTGGCAGATGCCGCCTCTCTCCCTCTCCTCCTTCCTCTCTTCCTTCCTTCTGCGCACATGCCTAATTTGGTGGAGCCAGCTGTGTGCCATCACACTCATGTCATTCATGGCGGGGGGGGTGTGTGGGGTGGAGGAAGGAAAGATGGGCAACCTTCTTTAGTCTCTGCAGAGAATAATGTTGTAGTGATACAGAAACGGTGTTCACAGAGTAGTGGGCAGTCCGCTGAAGGTGCTGAGCCCTGCTGCAACCAGCGATTTTGAGGACAGGAGCCTCCATGAAACCACTTTTCCTCTGCACACAGGCTTGCACTGGCTATCCCAGAGGCCCATCGTTGTTCAGATGACGTCCCTCTGTAACGTCCCTGCTCCTGGAGAAACAGAGTGCTGGGAAGCCCAGCAAAAGAGCATTGGCTCTTCACAAGAAGTTTAAATGTTGCCTTTTCCTAAGAGCAACGTTTAATAATTGGTCTATTAATGAGGAGGCACTGTCAGGACAATAGCAGTTCTGACTCGCTACACAAAGTAGTGTCACTAAAAGGCTTGAATAATTTTTAAAAACTACCAGTGTGCTGAAGGAGGGAGGTGAGGATGGGAAAATTAACCTTCTTTGGGAAAGGGAACACTGCATCTTTATGCAGCAATTTTTTCACCCCATGTTTAGGCTTGTTCAACAGTAATCCGAGTGTTTCCGCCTGTAACCCAGAGTCAGGAGAGGGCCTGGCACAAAAGCATGAGATTTAAAATTCTGCGTCACACCAGCTGTCTACTAGCAGACAGAGGGGGTGGGTTGTGTTCGGGGGAGGAAGGTTGGAGGGGGAAACAATAACAAGCAACAGTCTGATAGATTTACTAGAGCTTAGGGCAAGATGCAGATTTGTTTAGTGACTTCACGCATGCGGCTGGTCTGGTCTGATGTAATTCCAGTCCCTGTTTCCTGTCTTGATATTTAATCCAGGGTATGAAGAATGATTCCTCCCCTCCCCATTGTCGTGCATGCTGTAACTAATCACAGAGCCACCCTGCATGAAACAAACTGGACAGCTGCCTGCTTGGCTTCTGCAGAATCTGAATGTGTTCATTTTACATACTAGCAGTGATTAAAATAAGTTTTTAATCTGTACATGCTTGTTTCTTCCAGGGTCTAACAGCTTTTTGCCACTGAGGGGATGGAATTCCAGATTAACACTATTATGTGCTTCCAACGTACACGATACATCAATATTGACCCTATACGTGCTCTGCAAAATTCTGCTTTACCTTATTCCAAGAGGAACTATTGTTCCCTTTTACACTCCTTGTTGATAGGACTCATTTTCACAAGCTCTTTTCTTAGGGAAATGAACAGGATACAACTAAAGAACGCACAGGAAAGGTTGTGTATATGTTCCCATTTTTGAGACATTGTAATAGCAAGGAAGCATCCCACTTGCGGAGGTCAGTGTTGCCGTGTAAACACACTCTGAAGCACATCTATGCTCAGAGCAGCAGGGAGGTATTCTTCCCTCCCGGCCCCTCTGATCCCATTGTGCAGTAAGTGCCACAATCTCTTCCAGTGGGAGAGGCTACAGAATAGGCTTGTTGAAGTACCACCCATCCTGTACTTTGCAAGTCATCACCTTTACTAATTTCAGAGCCAAATGTTCCATAACTCATCTGGAGTGGCCAGTTAGAAAGCAACACTCGGTCAGACTAAGTATATATGTATTTTTCAAATAGTAAATATGCGAAGGTCATACGCTATGGTGATTTGACAATCCTTATCTTTTTTTTTTTTTTTTAAACATGAGTACTGAGAACTTCTCTATATTCTTTTCAGACCTCAGGACTTTATTTTCCTGAAATGTACTTTCCTGTAACTGGATTTTTATGAGCACACACTTTTCTTGAGAATGTGATGTGTGTGAAGCACAAGAGAATTTGTTTGTTGTGTGCTAAGAAAAAGCAGAACGAGCAGTAGATCATATTCTTTTCAAAGGGTTAGATTTTCAGAAACAGACTCATTTTACTTTTTACTTCATATTTTTCTTCAGCTAAATCCACACCAACTGCAATGGCAGGGTTTTTTTGTTGTTTTTGTTTGTTTATGGTTTTGGTGGTTGGTTTTTTTTTTTTTTTTTTTTTTTTTTTTTTTTTCCATGAGTGGCAATGGAAAACTGAGTAGATATAGAGGAAAAACCTCAAGATTTCAGTAATTGTACTGACTCTGTACAAAATCTACATGAATGAAATAATATTTTTAGAAGTTTTTAGAACAACATTTGCTGACTTTTTTTGTAGTTAAGATGCCAACACATTAAAATCCCAGGCCAGTCTATTGCCCAGTACAGGGCAGTTCCAGTACTGAATTTGAGCTTGCCCTTCTGATTTGGCCTTACTGAAAACCTCATTTGGTGACGAAGCTGGAGCGCTCAGCTGTCCCCACAAGGTTTCCAGTGCTCCCCACAGATCCTTGTACCTCAGACTGTCTTGCTCAAAACCTTCCTATACATACAGTATTCAATGCAGACCAATTAAGTAAACTTTTCCTATCCTGCTTTTTCTCCTCATTTGGTACACGTACTGTGCCATGGAAAGCAGTTAGCTTGCCTCTTCTGATAGCCAGTGGTGTTTATGAAAGTTTGAGCAAGGCATGATTGCCCTTTGTTGAAATGAAGCTAAATGAAGTCGTGACAATTGATCATAGATCATCTTTATGTCAGCGGAAAATAAAATATGTTTAACTAATACACCACTCATGCTGCTGCTTGAATAAAAGCTTTATAGCTGTATAGGGTCTTGCCAAACCCTCCTGCCAAGGTCAATAGGTGGCTGCATTTACACTAGCCTTGGGAGATGAGATCAAGCCATGGGTCGAGTTTGTAGTCCCAAGCAGGTCAAGTCAGTTGTATCCTCATTATCTGCAGGAGCAAATCTCGAGAGCGATTCCCTTCTTACCACCTCCCTTTCCCCCTTCCTCCTTCCCCCTCCCCATACTTGAATCCCTGCTTTGCTAGGGAATTGGTACCCAGCACTCTGCTGTGTGAACAACGAAGGAATTCGAACTAGAGTGCAATTTAAGGTCATCAGCTCTCATGACAGCATACAGTCTAATAGCGTCATTTATGTCACTCCACTCAGATCACATCCATAACACCCATCTGTAACACCTCCAGGCTCTGTCCACTCTTTACTAAATGGGTAGGGAAGGAATTGCAGCTACCTTGAGCTGTACTGTGGAAGAAATTCCTCATTGCCTGTGCTATCAGAGAGGCCTTTCTGTAAGGACAATTTAAACACATTGCCTCTCCAGCTATGCTTCACGTGGACTCGGTAAACACATTAGACCCCAAATGACCAAGCGGGAAACTGGTTGTTAAGCCACAGGTAAGAGCCGTATCATGGCAAAAGGTCACAGCAAAGCAGAGGCAACACAAGAGACATCGATTGATCGTTTGTATGTTCTGATTGCAATCCATTTTGGAGATTAAGCTGTAAGTTGTTTAGAAAACTCAGTAGCTAGACTGGTGAAATCCAGTGGCCAGCCAGATCAGCTAAAATTTATCAAAATAGCATTTTCCTTGCGCAAAATCAGTGAGGATATTTTCTGAGCTTGAATTATTTACATACATTATTTACTGATTGCGACTTGAGCGCAAGCTTCATTTCCACTTTGTAGCAGTACTTGTTTCCAAGATGTGAATGTTTTCCCCTCCTTTCTCGGCTGTAAATCTGTTGTGCCTCTCAACTTTCTTGTCTCCGTCTCTACTGAAATCATCGTACCTGTTTCAAGTTGTGAACATTTCTTGTCTTTGTATGCTTGTGCCACACATGCCCATCCTTCAGAGCACGCAGACTCTTCTAATCTACTTAAAATGAGACGAGTGACTGCCTCATCCTCTCATGATTTCACTATGTCCCCATGTAGTTCAGGGTCCAATTTAAAATGATTCCTCTTGTTTTTTAAAAATCCCACATAAACCCTCCATCAAATTTCAAGTACCAGCTGAAATCTTTTCTTCTTTCCACACCCACTTCTTACCATTTCTTCTCCTCTGCTGTCACTAGTCTCTGTGATTGTATTGTTTTTAACTTAGCACAGTATTCTGGTAAACAGCCCATGTGGAAGAAAAAATAAATAACTTTTTTTTATTGACTAGAGAGTGAGTAAAGCAAGAAAGCTGGTCTTCCTGTTTCAATTAAGGAATTAAAAACCCAGCAGGAGTTGATGGCATCATACCCTTTGAAGTCTGGCAATCTCAATATATTTCTGAGTTCTGGTCAGGGCTCCCACGGGATCCTGAGCTTTGACAGATGCCGGTCCGTAGTCTGTGCTGTGAGATTGGGTTTTTGTGAATTGATTTATCCATGCTTATTAATATAGGCTTTGGTAACGTAACGTAAATGCATCACTAATCCTGTGATGATGACAATTAATTGGTAATGCACTGCATGATTCAGAATATTGAGCTGCTGGGAGAGAAGTTTTTCAATTTATTTAAGTGATCCCATCAGTCAGAAAATCTAGCTTGATCTGAGCCCCCAGCCTCCTCTCCTTGGGAGCGATGCACAGGGGTATGGCACCCACCCCCAGTACGAACTGCTATGCCACCGTGATAGGGCCAGAGAGGGCACCTGGGCTCAGGAGCTGGGAAATGCTCTTGATCCTCCTGCCTAGACATGTCCATCAAGGGGAAATCTTGGGGATTCTGGACTGATGAGCTGGAAGGATTTGGGGACAAAAGCAGTAAGCATTAATTGTGGTCGGCTCTTACAGAAAAAGGAAGCGGGGGGATGTCATTCAGTAAAACCATAGATTCACTGATGGGTAAGAAAAGAGCAGGAAGAATCTTCCAGATTTGACCTGTAGACAGGCTTGTTTCTCTTTTGCCAAATTTCATCGCTCATCTCACTGTTGGTTTGCTGAACTACAAACCAGGCTTTTAGTAGTGTTATCTTAAGACCTATTCTAATGTCAGAAACCCAGCTCTGGCAGGAAAGGAAAGAAAAGAAAAAGACCTGTGAGAATTCGCATGTTACAAGGTGATGTTTCATCATGGTAAAGTGACTTTTTCTCCCTGTGCTTCTGAATAAGCTGGTGAGAGGAGCCCTGCAGGGAAGCAGAGATGAATAGCCCTGGCTTGCGTGAGCTACGGACGTGGTAGAACTCCAGTACTGAAGGACAGATGTTGTCGGGTGCTTTTGTTAACAGATGATTAAGCTCCCACTCACATCTTAAACGTGCTAATTATAAAGCTACTAAATATAGAAGAGGAAAAGTCCCTCTTTCCCCTCAAGCCTATGAGTAACTCATTTTAAATATTTGCTTGTGGCAACTGTTTTCTTTAACAATTGTGGTTCCTCTGAAGTAGCTTTTGTAAAATGTTCCTCTTTAGGCAGGAGTTTCCTTTCTCTGCGCGTAGCTCCAGTCATGTTTACCAATGTCAGCAACAAAAATAAGGGAACGGCAGGCTAGCTCTGGCAAGGCTCGCTGCATCAGCTGGAGGAGTTAATGTCCTAGTAGTTTCTTTGGCCTCTCTGCCTCCACCATGGAGCGGGCAGTAAGGAGCGTGCCTCGGCTGCAGCAGTATGAAACCCAGCGTCTTTGCTTAAAGCCACCATTGTTGGCAGTTTAAGCCAAAAGGCTGAACTTTGCACTGAAGCAGCTGATGCCCAGGGATGCACTCGCATCCACCAGCTGTGCTGTGTGGGTACTGACCTGTGGCAGCGCATTGCGCACGAGGCGGCTGGGGGCAATATCTTTTTAAACCGCTGCAGCAGATTCACTTTAGCTAGTCTCTCAGTGCCCTAAAAAGTCATTGCCCTCTTTTTTCACGAAGAAGCGTGGATCCAGCCTAAAAGCAGATGCTGCGTTAGATCCGGGCTTGTATGTTGTCAGCTGACAAAGGGGAGAGCACAGGCTATTGAGTTTTAAGGACTTCAAAAGATCTACCTGGCTTGCTAGATACCAATAGATTGGTTGCTTTGACCAACTGTGTGTGCCCTCCAAACCCATTGCAATGGCCAAGCAAAACAAAACACATTAGATTAAGCCAGTGCGAGTGCCGATTCTGAGCTTCAGCCTGAAAATTGCGTCACTTGAGCATCTCAGCAGGCTAAGGAAATGCTTGTGGCACTTGGCATACCTGAGCTCAGACTGACTCACTGAAAAGGGTCACCTGCACTTACCTGTGTGTACCTCAGGTCATTAACCACACATCTGTCAGCTGGTGGCCTAAGGCTGATCACCCCACTGAAGTTAAGAGCCTGCAGAGACCTTACCAAGGGTGGATATAACCCTTAGTCTCTAGCAGCAGTGTGTGAGCAAGGTGTGATGCTCATTAACTTTCAGATTTTAGTATAAATTTCCAGGGATGAAGTTAGGCAAAGATCCTCCTATTACTTCTGTAGCACCCACAGTTTTACTCCAGATACTGAAAAGATGCCATTAATACCAAACCCTGTGGAATAACACCATGTTAACCAAGCCACTCTTATGAGTAAAAAAATTTAAGTGGTTTAAGTAATTCTTTGGAGGCCGTGTAGGAGTGAAAGAGCAATTCATCTAGCTAGTTGATATTCTGAGTTTTATGATTATGGGGCAAAAACAGAGCAGTTGGCAGAGTTACTTAATTCCCCTAACCCCTCCGCCCTCACTCCTCTCTATACCTACTCAGTCACATTAACTCACTCACCTCTCTCAGAAAAATAAGGCCTGAGAATGTCATTAGACACAGTTTCAGACAGTTTGTGTGTGTTTCTATTAAATTCTCTTCATCTCTAGATTTCTAGATGCACAGCAAGGGTGGGAGCTTTTTGCAACAACTCAAAAGTAGTGTTATTTGGGCTCCAGTTATGCCCCACTGTCATAAATTGATGTGCAAAACCTCATATAGCTAAAGCCACAACCCTGAAGAGCTAACAAACTAACGGAAAAGGGTCTGAAGGGAAAATATAGGAAGAAAGCAATTTGCCTGAGAGTGCACTGGGATTAAATGGCAGAGGTAGAAACATAACCCTGGGAACAGATACTTAGCCTTAAAGAAGTTGATGGGCACCAAAGCACAGAGAGAAATTTTGCGCATCTGTTTCAGTGGGAGTTGAATGCCCATATGGCTGTAGCTAGCTACATCTTATTGGTGCTTAAATACCTCAAAAGTCTGTCCTAATTTTATGTTGGGCCAGTATATTGTGTTGTTCCTCTGGCCACACGAAGGATTCATTCATCCCCAGAAGAGCAGATACTGAAATAGTGGGCTCAACTCTCTTGTTGACTTAATCTCATTTGACTGAGAATTTCATCCTACCCACCACTTTGTTTAGTTTTGGTTGTTACAAAATACCTATTTTTAAAACTCTTACTGGGTTTATTTTCATTAGGCTCCAGAAGCCTTCTTGTACTAGGACTGACTCACTTCATACTACACTCGTGCAGGTGTAATTGCATTAAGTTGAGTGAAGTTATTTCTAGGTTACACTAGTAATATAGGGCCTACCTAGTGTGAGTCACCTGCTAATTCTCTTCAGCATGAAAAAAAAATCTACCTTGTTCTAACTTTTTTTTTTTTTTTTAATGTAAGCTAAATGTAGATCTATGACTAATACATTCCACAGCAGGTAACAGGAGTCGAATGGATGCGGCAGTTCTTCTGGCACAGCACATGTGCAGTGGGAAAAGAAACTGAACTTACACAGATTTGGCAATATCAATAAGCCTCTTGCAGGCATGAACACAGGACAGCCCACAAGTGTGGGAAGCTGGAACGCCACTTCCTTTAGGTCTCTCTCATTCTTTTGCTCCTGGGAAAGAGGGATAGCTTGGGTTTGTTCAGAAGAATCACATGTCCCTTGAGCTTGACTGGAAAACGTGTCTGTTTCCAGGTTTATCCCAGAGCATCTGCTAAAGGCTATTTAGCATCCAGTTCCTCTCTGTGTAGACTCCTCCTGGAGAGATAAACCAGGATAGCTTGTCCCACATCTTTTTTAAAGTAACCAACCAACCAAAAAAAAAAAAACCCACCCCTGAACAAAAACCCACAAAAAAACCCCAACCAAACAAACCCAAGCAAAAACCAAATCCCCACCCTCTGGTTTCCTCTTGTTAATTCATACATGGTTGCTGATTGCAGCCAACTGCTGATGCTGGCAGTTGTATTAAAAGAGGCACCCTCTAATTTCCTTGTTTGCAATGATCTCATTTAATGGAAGGCAGGTGTAAGTGGTGGTTTGTAAGAATAAAGTAGGTAGATGTTAATGTTGTTTGTGTTTCTAAAAGCAAGCTGAAGGCTATACTTGGAAACAGCTCTATATTATCAATCAACACCATATTTTTATAATGTTGGTGAGTAGTATTGTCAGACGTTGTTTTTGAAATGCTGGAAGATCAGGCATACAGGAATTTTTTTGCTGGATATCAGAAGCTGCTAGTGGTGATCCTTTTAAAGCAACTGCATGCAGTACTAATACTGAATCTATAAACAAGTGTTCCTTTAGTTATATTCTCTTCAACGGTAACGTGCAAATTCAGTGCTGGTAAATGCAGTCACTAACTTGGTACATGTAAACCTTGACTGTAATTGGACTGCAGGTGTGGAAACAATAAACAACAATAAAAAAAAATTGTATATGTTTTTTAAAACTCCTGTGACTAGGCAAATGCTTTTTTCCTAGTACTGTCATCTGTGATACTACATGGTTTTCTAATGCAGTAAAAATATTCTTGAGTAAAAGGAGCATTAAAGGTGTAACTGATCAGAAAAGTGATGTTATTACTCAAATGCAAAGAGCACCCTAAGGCTGGGTCACCTCTTTAAAATATACAAGGAAATGTTAGCTAATCAGGAGTTAATGAATGGTACTTTTGCTCAAATATGAAGCTTGGCTGAAAGAGAAATACTTTATAAAATTATATGAAAGTCACTAACCAATAAAGGGAAAAATAGTTCCGACAGTGCTGGAATGCACCATGAGACTCTTTCAGGGGAAAGAATTAACTTGTAAATAACTTCATTTGAAAACTTAAAAAGTTATATAGCAGAAATAAAATTTTAAACAAACTTGGATTTCTTGGGCATAAGATATTTTAATCAACCTGGACTGGACTGACCAATCAGGCGCGTTTTTTTCAGCATTTTCTTTTTGCAAGAAAATGTAGTTTTGTTCTGTATTTGTCAGAATGTAAACTTCTGAATCTAAACTCTTTAAAATGAAATGCCTACTTTTCACCCTTCTGAAATTAAAATGAAAAATTCCCTTAGAATCAGATGAGTCCAAGCAGGCTTCTGCTTCTATGTGTTAGCATCCTGAATGCTAGTAAGCTAGAATCTTGATACTGCTATGAATGTTTGCTCTTTTACCCCTTTGCATCTGTTCAAGTGTAAAGAAGTAATTCTTCACACAGTAAAGTGTAAATGAAATATTTTAAAATACTTTTAAAGTAAATATCTAGGATTTTTATGATTCTAACATGGTCAGAATACAGAAGCAGGTACAAGCATGAGTGAGGTTTCTAAAGGTAATATTGGATAAAACATTTGGCAGCCAGGAGATATTATTCATGGTTCTTATTAAGTAGAAAATAGCACTACATTCCTTTTTGCCACGTTTCTTCTTATTTTTAAGAAGCAATACCCCTTGTTTGGGTTGTCTGGGCCTCACTTAGCCACAATTTTCCATGTGCGGTGGTATCAGAGATGAAACAGCAGAACTTGACGCTTATAGCAGTACACCCGTTCTAACAATATGACCTATATATTGAAAAGGTGGGGCCTGTCTGTTAGTGTATGGCTGAACAACAGGGTGTTGATCTTGCACTCCTCATCACAGTCCACACTGAGACTTGTTCCCATCACTACTTGTTAAGTTTAGAGATCATTAGCTTTACTTTAAAACACAAAAGCAGAGCTGAGCTCAAGTGGGATCAATGCCGTTTTGCCAGGCACTGTGCAAAGCCATTGGAAAAGGCTGTTGTAGGATCAAGAGCTCACAGACAACATACAGTGCCAATACACCTCTGCAGCTAACTGTATAGCCACATAGGTAACCGTGCAGGAGGGCTCATGATTATTGCCTTACTCTGAGCATTGGCAGCTTGTGCCATTGCCTGCTGTAGAAGACAAAATGCACCATGCTAGGAAGAGTAAGCGGTTTATAGCCTTTGTCACAACTGATGTGGTGTAAGGGTTGGGGATGAGAAGACGGTGCTGTCAGTATGCTTATCTGCTCTTGTCATTTCTAGTCCTGGGCTCAGGTCAATTATGTCCCAAGATAAGTGCAACAAAGTGAAGCTCTGTGGTAAGGTATCTGGGATTTGGTGGAGCAGAGAACTTGCTAGGATCTAGACTTTCTTTTTAGAGCAAGGCTGCTGTAAAAATGCTGGGGTTTTCCACTGAGTGACCACAGCAAAAGTGGTTGGATGCATCACGTACCACCACTACATCTTAGTGGGCTCTCCACTGGTAAGGCCATACTTATCTGCTGGATGGAGACATAAAAACTACTTTATTGCTAGTAAGTAGAAGTAAGTTTCTGCCACTTGGACTTCCTGTTAAGTCATTTAGAGTAGTAATCCATTCTTTCCTAGCTGCAGCAACCCTGTCTTACAAGAAAAGGGCAAGATGTGCATACAGGCAAATACATACCTTTTTCTGCTAAAGTTAGTGGCAACCGCCACTGAAGTTAGCAGAAGGGAATGGCTACACCAGGTTTGGGGCAATCTTATGACAGAAGTGACTTCACTTAATTGCGCCTGATTTCTGACCCTCTCCTTTTCTCTTCCTCACCAGTGGAGCCTTCTTATCTCAGTTGTATTTTGTTCTTTTCCTGCAGGAGAAAATACAAGAAAACATCACAGAGGTAAGAGTAAATCGCAGAGGACTGGAAGGTATTTGTGAGTCATCTGTCTCTTTTTGTTAGGGGGTTTGAAGGAGGCTTTTCCTGTTACCAGATTGGTTTTGTTCCCAGGGAAATGCCACTCTACTGATTGTTTCCCCCTTTGAAGGTCCATCTTGCACTGCTGTTGCTCCAGATCGCCTCTGCTGCTAGTGGTAGTCCTCCCCTCTGACGTCAGTGGTAGTTCTCCCTGAGTAAGGACAGAAATATTTATTCTTGAAGGTCAAACCCTGATAAACGTCACTCTGTTCCTTCTGCAAGATCTGCTGGTTCTAACTCCTATCACTTACTCATGCTGTAATAACAAAAAGGATTGTGGGCTTGTAGTGTTGCTAATGATCTGTGCCTTTGCAGGAGACTGAAGGAAAATGGGGATCCTGTTGATAACAGGCCCTGTTACAGCTACCTGATCTAGTTACCTTACTGCGTCCTTGCAGGAGGGAGGCCCAATGGGGGTCTTTTAACAGATTCATTTTTCTTTCTTTGGAGCCCTTGTGCTTGGTTGCTTCAGAGCACGCACTTTGCAGCACAAAGTTTTTTGGTGCTGAGCTGACTCCCCCTCCCCTGCATGTGGACTACTAATTGGTGACTTAATCTCATGGCGTGCTGAGCATCTTTAGTCCATGTTGACTTTAACTGGATTTGAGACTCCTGCAGAGTGCTTCCTAAAGACTAAATCCTGCAGCTCTGCTGAATGTGCCCTTTAATGTTGTGTGATGATGGAGGGAGCTGGCAAATAAGCCAACGTGATGATGTGATGAGCTAAGACATCACAGCCGCCCCTCCTGTTTGCTATCACCCTGTGCTGAAGACAATCACTCCAATGCAGCATTGTCAGGACAGGCTACATGTGTGCTTGTGTGTCGCAGCAGAGGCTGAGTGGCTTGAGTCACGGTTGAGGTGGGTTTGAGCTGTGACAGTTTAGTGGAAAATACTGATTTGGAGATTTCTGTGCTGAACTGTGCAGGTGGGCATTGTGTAGTGTGAGACACAAGAACAGGGAGAAGGTAAATATGCTCCCAGTTGTCTTCCTAAATGTGGAGCTGACACTAGTTCTGTTTGCAACTCTACTTTTCCCTTGCTGCTGCCATGATTGTTAATTAATTATGAACATGTCTCTGGCCAGAGGTCTTGAGTTGCTGCAAGAGGATTTGTTCTGGGGCTGAGATGGTTTCCAAGAATGAATGATCGCTCTGTGTGTGTGTGTCCCGGCACTGCTCGCATTGTCCTGAGTACTGTGTCTTTTTTGGGTGTGTTTTGTGTGTACATAGCCATAGCATCAGAGAGGTTTGTGTTCAGCATCTCTTCTGTACGGGAGAGTTTCTGTAAGCCTCAGAAGAGAGATGAAGTATGTTAAGAGCTCCTATAAGCCCAATACACAGTTGTATCAACGACATACAGAGAACTGAATATGTCAGTCTGTTTAAAGATACCATTACAGGGTTAAGTTTTGTGCCTCATGGGATTTTGAACTTCCTTTTTTCCTCTTGCTGTTACCTGCGCCTGCTGCCTGACTGATGGTCTTGCAGCAGCTGGGCAGATGGACTTTGTGGCCCTCTTGGGTCTAACAACTGGTGTGAGGTGTGCAGACGCAAGAGGCCGCTCCAGGGGCCGGCACACAGCAATTGCCGAGCAGCTACTCCTGATAACCTTGCTCAGCGGGTGCTGGCTGCTGGCCGGAGGGCTCTGTAGCACAGCAGGGTAGCTGCTGTGGCTAGGAACCATGCTTTGCCAGCATCTAGGGCAAATTAGCTGGCTAGTAAGCTTCTGACTTGAATTTGCCACCTGCTGTGTGGTTAAGGTATGATGCTAAATGGGAAATTGCACATATTGCCACCTGATGCAGAAGTGTAACATCCAGCAAAAGGAAGTAGTAGGACAGCAGTTCATTTAAAGGCTGGTTTTAAGTAGCATCTCTCTGAGTTGGTAATTCCAGCAATGAACATAAACTGATGACTTGGCTCAGATCTCTACCTTCGTCTCCCACGTTTATCTGTTGTGGGATTTTCTTCTTTTTCCTTTGTTACATTTTTTCAAAATTATCTCGGCAGTTCCTACATCACTGGGCTCTGGAGGGTGACTGGCAGCTGTACTGAAACGATCTTTTGCTTGATTTTGCATCTTCTTCCTTTGCCTGGGTGATAGTAAGCAGCACTTAGCTACGTAGGAGAAACACTGCTGTCCTCTGTACCTTGCAGTGTAAAGAAAGTTTCCCCTGAGTGCAGACCTGTTGGGAAGGAAGATGAAGTATGTGCAAGAAAACTTGAGGAGCAAGTCAGAGTAAAATCTGAGCCATTCTAAAATTGTGATTGGAAATGACAGACACTGACTCTTGCATTGATCATTGTGTTAACTGAGTTGACTCAAATGCTTTTGTAACAATAACATATAGATATGATTTTCCTCATAAACTTGGAAGTTTCACAGCTGTCTAGACAACCCTGATTTCATTAGTCCCAACCTAGTAATTGCATCTGAACTGCTGAACTGTGCTGTAGATTAATCACAGCAATACCAGAGAAAGAGGATATTTAATCAGAACTTGGGTCATCTATCATTCTCCTGTCTAGTTCCCCTTGGGTAAGTGAATAGTAGACAGCTTATTAAATAGTGACTAGAGAGGTAGTCAGCAAGAGGGAGAACTAGACAGGAAGCCAAAGCTCTCTTGAACTTTCAGGTCCTGGGTTGGTTTTGCTTCTTCTGGAGCATCTGAGACCTCAGTCATGTTTGATTTGACTGTTGAGGCTCCCATTTATCCTGAAGACATCCAGCTGTGGGCTGCCCATGTTTTCCTGGGAGATACTCTGCACCTTCAGCTCCCTGGGAGATTAAAAGGGAAATAAGTCTTTCAAGTAGCCTTTGGCAATCCTCTCCTAGATTAGGTTCATCTGCTTGGGTGACATTCAGCTAGTGCAGTCAGTTCTGCACTTCTAAGGACTCACTAAAGTCCTATTTACCTTCTCAAAATTTGTCAGATGAATAATCTGTGTTAGCTTACATGGCATACATTTTCCTCCATTACAGTCCACAGTAATGCATTTTTACTCCACCAGTAACACAGAATTGCATGTGTTGCTGTTTTAGTTTAGCTGCATGTTGGTTAATTGTACAGTTTAATTTTCTATTAAGATGCAAATGCTTCTTTTACAATGAACTCATTTTAGATAAAAGTCAAGTAAAAAGAGTCCTGATATTTTATCCATCCATCATGGATGGATGGATATTTTTCCCCTAAGTACCTGTTAATGCTATACATGAAGTACAAAGTAGAAAAGGAAATGTAACCAAAGTGACTTTGAAATATGGCCGTGACCCTGAAAGAAGCATCCTGATGGGCCCTGCAAAATACTAATGTGATTTCTTTGGAAAAGATTGTACTCTAATTAAAAAAGGTTGGCATCTGATACAAACCACATGGCTGGAACATCAAGCCTTCCTGATTTTCGTAAGGGTTTTGTTGTTTCTACTTCAGATGATCAGGCAGGAAACTCATAAGCAGAGATGTTCTTTTCCATGCCTTTCCCACACTTTCCTATTCTTTCTCATCTATGTCTGTGCTTCTGAATTCCAGTTTGCTTCAGCATTTAGTTAATATACTCTTGGAGGAAAATGTGAATGTGAACATGTTCTTCCTTAAAAAATAAAAAAAAAGAGTGATATATTTATGTTAGTGTGTGTGGCACAAGAGGTGAAACCATACATGCACAAATGGTGTTACAAAATAAATGGAAAAGTGTATTGGTTTTTTTCCAACTTTAGTTGGTAGTCATCTTCAGGGTTACTCACGCTGATACCTCTTTAGATTAAAATAATCCACTGTCTCTTTTGGATTCTTTCAAAATGTAGGTAAATTTATAGCCTTGCAAGTCTCACTCTAGGTGATCTTTAAGTTACGTGTTTACTCAGGACCAGATCCTGTGAGAAAAACTCTGTGCTGGGATTAATCTTGTCCTTTAGTGCCGTTAGGACACACTAAAGAGATCTTCATTGGAATGAAGCATCAGTGCGCTCTCAAAGCTGATTGTCTGAGTAAGGGCATTATATATGGTGGTAGTTGTCACTGCCATTGACAGAATAGTGTAGACTGAAGGGGACCTCCAGAGGTCGTCTCTTCCAGCTCTTGGTGCTTGAGAACATCACTATGGCCCTGATTAACTCTTGACATTCATCAATTTACTTAATTTGACAATATGCTTAGTCCTTAGTTCTGATACCACTTCATTTCCACAGCTTATCTATTGACCTTGCAAGGTTATCTTAATTACAAATAATAAAAATACCCCTAATTCCTTAAGCTGTGCAAGTAATTATAATACTGCTTAGCTCAAGTTTTTCTTTATATATAGTATCCATGCAACTCCAGCAATATAGTATGCATTAAAGGTTGATATCCTATTCAGCAGGGCACACACACAATGCACGACTTGATGTGTCAAAATTCTTTGTAAAACATGGTCTTTTGGGTGCTGAGACCTCCTCAGCTCCCTGTAACTTCAGTAAGACTTCTTGAAACTCTACGTTTCAGGGAAACTGATGTTAAATTTTCAATTCAAGGCTGCTGGGCATTGTGCAAAAAGAGATCTGCTGACTTATTGCTATAATATTACAAGTGGAGCTGGTTCTGTTAAATTTAATGAACACTTAATTTCAGTAAAAAGGGTGTTGATTTGTTGAGTGCTCTGTATTCATTGCACTGCAGAATCATAGGTGCTTTGGGAAAAAATTGAACATGGTCATGTAAGTAAAGCTTATAATTAATCTGTATGTGAAAGGGGCAAATTAAAGTGACATTGGCAACCTTAATTTGGTATTTCCTAGCTTTCTGGGTGCTTGACTGTGCAGCTTGAGCGATCTTCTAATGTGGTTTAAGTGCAGTCAGATACTGGCAGCATTAGACAGCTCTGAAGAAGAGGCTATGGTTCAAGTTAACAAAGCTAAGTGGAGTTTGTGCTTTAATTCACAGAGGAAGTTTGTATTACTTGGCTATGTGTAGGGAAACTTCATGTTGAGAGGAGAGGAGGAAACCTACCTCCAAGAAAATCCCTGTTTATGTTCTTCTAACACTTTCTATAAGAGAAAAACATTGGAAATGACAGAGGCTTTTACATACCATCCTGCTTTCTGTCCTTCTCCTGTTTCCCTCTGTTACCTGAAATTATGCTTGGTAACACCTCTGTTTATGAGAGCTGGAAGATGCAGTGAGATTGGACTCCATACAGATGCATGCACTATTTTTATCCTGCTTTTCAAATCTTGCTCAGTTTTTCTGCCCCCAAAGGAGGTAGCCATTTCTTCATATGATGGGTCTGGTAGAGGAAAGTACAAATTTTGGATTCCTGACATGAGTAATGGGACTTACCTTCTTTATCCAAAGCAAGAGTAAGTTCAAAATAATTAGGAAACATGATTAAATGATGACCAAATCTTTCTTACTGAGATATATTCCTATTATTTTACTGAAATTAATTTTATTCCATATCTTATATTATATAGTGCTGAATAATTATCAATAAATACAAGTCCTTAATGATTATTAAAATACTGAATATATTGAGCATAGTTTTTCAGCTGATTTACAATACCTAAAACATTACTGGTTGTGCAGAATTTGTTCTAACAATAAACACGTCTTTCTTGTTAAGGAATGGACTCTGCCAGATTTGAAAATTGAAAAGTAGCTTATGCTAGTCAAATACTGTGACAAGTGTCCTTACCTATCAAAAGAAAGTTATGTTCAGGTTTTTCTTAAACGTCTTCATGTTTAGGTGAAATTCAGCTATAAACTTCAGTATCATTTGAGCAGAACTGATAACACACTTCTGCTTTTGCATTGGTCCTCTGTCTGTACATGACACTGGTTTTTAAAACGTAATAGTGATATCATCTAGATTCAGATTTTACCAATATTGTTTGTATCAATTTGTTAGAAATTATTTGTAGCCCCTAGATTTGCAAGATTCATTCCCTTTTTGCTAGAGTAAGATTGGTGTGAAATGAAAATTACGTTCAAAAGTCATAGACTTTAATGAAGATAAACTGGTATCAAACATTGTTTGGTATCTGACTTTCAAAACACAATGACTTTGTGAAGTATAGATGCTTTCTTTTTTAAAATTCTTATTGCCTGACAAGTTTTCCTGATTCCAGTCTTGGGGAGAGGGCAGAGCAGATGCAGTCTTGTGCCTTCTACTACTTTTCTAGGTTTTGTTACGAAAAATTGTCTGGAAAAGAGCTGCTGGAGAATATGTTTTTCGCTAGCTATGCACCTGGGTGATTAAAACTGTCAAAATAGCTGATATAGATTAGATACACTATAGCCTTATGATATTTTAGCACTTCTGTTTCCACCAATGGAACAAAATAGTGCACATAAGAATCTGGAAAGCTGCACGGAGAAGAATAAACCCAGTCTCCTGACACCTTCCCATTGGGTTAATTTGGCTTGTTTCAGTGACATCCAGTGCTCTTCTCACGGACTTATTTTTAGCTAAATTGAAGTGGCTTGCTTTTTTCTTTGGGGTTTTGCAGTTTTCATTCCTTACATATATGGAATATAACTCTGCTTGTGGGTCCACAGGTACTAGTAAGTGTTGATTTCCATTTTAGTTAATCAGATATCCTTTACTGAAGCATGTTTGGAGAATTAGATTAGGATTTGGTGAGGGGATGTAACAGGGAGTTCTTCTCCCACGATTTACACATAATTTGTATAGGAAGGATAATAAAACTTGATGAAGAATTCAGTTATGCCCGATATTATTGCCTATTAGACATAATCTTCCTGTAGAATACTATTGATTTTTTTAAAATTTTTTTTTGTTTTACCCCTGAGAAGTTAATTACTCAGAATCAATTCATGCAACCCAGTGAAACTTCCTTAGTGAAAATGACATTAACTTTGGTGGTCATGTTGGTAGCATAAGAGGGAGGAAGCTAAGACGGTTGCTACTCATGCAATCCCTCTATGGATAATCAGACTGTTAGTTTTCCGGGTCTGGATGAAAACAGCTTACGTCGCTAGTAAGGGGCCTTCTTTTGTTGGAGCTTAATGTAACTGTTAGCAAAGGCAGAGGCTGCTCTATAGAACTTATCTTTTTGTCGTTTTCTTCTTATTTGCACTGCAATTTCTTGATAATCTCTCAATGTTCACAGACCTGAAAAAATTTCTGGTTTTATTTCCTGAAAATAAGTGTTAACACAAATGTTAAGACATCTGCCTCCAGTCCTTACTTCCCCAGCTGCCATTTCCCATTCCCTTGTTCTTCTTCATCCTTCTTTCCTAACTGTATGTGAATTTTTCTAATCCACAGCATAAGGAAGACAGGTGTTAGTCTTGACTCTCTGTATCCCACCGGTCTTCCACTAACACACACGACACACAGAAGCACAGAGTCTTGTCTGTCGAAAAGCTTGTCCTCCAAGGGACAGCTTAAGAAACAAGTGGGAAACTGTAAGATTCGGGATCCCACTGCCACTTGCTCCTCCTAGGCTGTATCACTCTACCCTTCAGCTGAGCATCCTGAAGTTCCTGGGGAATAAAATGCCAAAAGAAGGAAGAAAACAAAATAACTGCAAAGGATTTCTGTTTTTTTTTTTTAACTGAATGCTAAATTGTATCTGGTCAACCCAATAATCCCAACAGCTGCTAATGAGCTGACCCTTCTGAACTGGCGCTTCAAGTAGCGGGTAGGTAGTCCATTGATTTTTCCCATCAAGCATTTATAATGTATGAGCTATAGCAACTTCTAGGCAATTTTCAGTACACTGGGTAATTATAAAAAAGACGGTCATTTAAATTACCCTAAGATGCAGCATTTCCATGACTAATTCAGAACTCCTATGTCTTAGCTGTGTCTCAAATTCAATTTGAATTGATAATGAGTTGTTTTAATCCCCTTCTTTGATTTAGTGGTCAGACCAAAGAACAACATTTTGGGGGGGGGGAGGGTAAGGAGGAGAGAGGGAGAAAGAAAAAAAATTGTTAGTAATGGACATTATTTTGGCAGTTAATGTGGGAATGAGCTTTTACTTGGGGGATCTCCTCTGGGAGAGGGCAATATAATTGAAGCCCTGTATAAGCTTCCAGCCTTCAAAATTTCTCACTTCCTAAATGTGTGTCTCCCTTGCAAATGATGAAGAGGGAATCCCAAGGCATTTTTAACAAAATCTATCAAATGCAAGGGATGAGGCATCCTTGCTGAGATCATTTGCCCCAGGAGAGAATCAGCTATCTCCTGGCCGTGTGACTTTTTCTCAAGAGAAATTTCTCACTTTTAATGTGGATTACACTGGAGCCACTAACAAGTCTTATCAAATCTGGGAAAGCTATAAACCCTTTTTCCTCATTGGCACATCAGAGAGTCTCTCCATTTGATTTCTACTGATTAAGCTCTGTGTTTGCTTTAGCACATTCTTAATAGACCATCCAAGTATTATGAATAATTCCCGCGCCCCCCCCCCCCCCCCCCACCAACACCTTTTTTTTTCC
>WAAD01003971.1:66072-83938 GCA_013389945.1 Fregata magnificens | reverse complement strand
CAGATCTTTATGCCATATCTACACAGACACTGCACCCTCTCTGGGCCAAAGGATTTATTGCGCATTAAGGTGAAAACATCTATGAGAGTCTCCTGTGAAAACATTGGCAGCTCCTTGCTGAATGCCATGCCATCTCCACAGGCACAGGGGAGCGCAACTAGTAATGTATTTTGACAGGCTGGCTTTCAAGTGTTAACACCAAAAAATGGAAAATAAGCCTTAAGTAGAAGCAAAGGACTTGGGCTTCCTTTGTGTGTGCATTAGTTTAAAAAGCAATAACACATTAATATGCTTAATACATGTGTCAATGAGCACCACCACAGAGAAGATTAAGAAACAATTTACTGTAGTTTTTGGCTTAGTATATCTCCTTCCCTCAATCCCATCCATCTACTGATGAGTCGGAAGAGATATAGACCCTGTTAAAGAATTTCATGTGTACTTTTCCAGGGTTTGAAGTAATGTTATGCTGCACTGGATGATGACGTTAGACTGTCATACTGCAGAAGTACAATTATTCTCCTGCTGGGGAGGAGGTTCTGGAGTAGAAACATCCAGTTGTTATGTACTTAACCTGCACATACGATGCTTTACAAGGGCTTCCTAAAAATATCTGAGATATTTATATTGCAGATTTGTTGTTTGACCATACTCAGACGTACTAATGTACCTGGTTGTGCGGATGTATGAGCAGGTACATGCATGATAGGCACATTTGATGCATCCGGTTTTATAAGACTGATCCCAAGCTCTCAAGAGTAAAGTTTGGCATGATTGTTTCCAAAGATGTGTTCTGAGGGTTTTTTGTGTTGTGTTGGGGGTTTTTTTTGTTTTGTTTTTTGTTTTTTTTTTTTGTTTTTTTCCTCAGCCAGATTTTGGGAACAATTGTAGTAGCGAAGTGCTTTGTTGTCTCACAAGATGTAGGGGCAGGACTTTGGACATCTGGGCCTCCAACGCCTGGTCAGAAAACCTTTTTTTAAGTTTGTCCTTTTTTTAGTATAGCTGCTTATTTGTAATCAGCATTAATGATGATGATTCTGAGTCATAGAGTACTTAAACCCACATTCCCCCTCACCTAGCTACAACCATACCTTCAGAGAGAAGAAATAACAATTGTCTGAACAAAATAGAAGTGCTATAGTTAAATCATTATTTCTTTCTGAGGTTATTACTCTTAACATGTACAAGTATCTTATTTCTGTGCTCCTGTGGAACACATTCAGATTTAGTGGTGCATGTAATTAAGGTTCATAGCTTTGGAACCTTTCTTGACTAATATTTACATAAAACATGTTTTCAGCTTATGTTTAATTATTTTCTTGATTAGGACCAGCTATTTTTAAGTGGGGGAAAAAAGTTTGTTGTCAGAAACAACGTTTCATGCAGTGCAGAAAATGCTCTCTGGACTTGCTGATCAGTGATACACAGTTATTCTAGGCTTGTAGACCATTGTCTCATTGGGTTGCTTTTCAGAGTCTGGGATGTTAACAGTAATGAGTGGATAGGATGGAAGTGGTTCTTTCTTGGGTTCTTGCTTGTTCTTCTTGGGAAAATTCACAGCAGATAGCTTTTTTTTTTTTTTTTAAACCACAAAAAGTAAAATTTTGAAAAAGTTGAGAGATGCTGACAACATTTCAAGTGAACCAGTTGTCTACATGGAATCCATTTATTCTGATTTCTTTGTCTGCTCAAAGATAGTTTTAAATTCTAAGGTTTTTTCCTCCTGTTCCTGTCAAAACAGATACTACTATAACTCAGTTACGCATGAGCTGGTAATTTCCCTATTGGAGGTTTTTTCAGCTGCCTAATAACATTTCAACAAATTCCAGCATTACTTAGTGAATACTGACTAAAGACTTCTTCTCCAGTTTTGTCTTGTAGTCAAGACAGAAATACTTATCCACTATCCACTGCAGGAGCTGGTGTGATCCACGCCCCAGAACAGCATGGATTTACATCTCGTGGTTTTGTGAAATAAGTTATTGGCATTGGAACATCTGGTTAAGCCCCTACAAAATGAAACAACGTATTCATTCTCATGAGAATGCTCAAGGAATGAGCAGGCACAGAGACTAATGTACTGTCCAACTGCTGCTGATCCATGCTCATGTAGGTCAGTATTAAAGCATAGCAATGAAATAAAAATTTGGACTATGAATGCTAACTGTGTTGCATATGGATAAATAAGTGAGTTTGATCTCCTAGGCAGTCAGTCCAGCCTTTTACCAGCAGTAGATTTGCTTAGAAGAGAAAACCAAGACTATTGTAAAAATATGTTGTTCACGCTCTGAAAAGCAATTATCTTGTTGCTACTTTTTCTTTAGACTGGCTAAGCCATAGGAATGGCTGTACTTCAGCTTTCTTACAGATTGCAGTTGTGATTTTTTAAAATTTTTTTTTCGTCCCCTGGCAATAATGTGAATGTTCTCAGATTGTGATGACAAACGCTCCTTCTGGGAGTTTCTGCACTAATAAACAATGGTGACAACAACTTGCTCTATTTCATGTTATAGCTTCAATTTTAATGACTCATGAGGCACAAAGAACTTGAGCCCCGATCTGTTTATTGACAGAGCTTAAAGACACCAAGGACTGAAGTGACAGTAGGTATCATTAATCAGCAACCTTGTTGCTATCTCAGGCAATGCTGCATTTTGATGGCCATTTTAAAGAAAACTGTAAAAGCTGGACCAGATGAATTCATCTCCAGTCCTGTCCTAAAGCTTGACAAGGTGAGGGTCTGGAAGGCTGACAAGCACCACAGCTTCCAGAGGTGAGAGCTTTATCCCCAGAGCCTGAAGGACTCTGCCCTCAGCACGCACAGCAGTCACCTAGAGGAGGGCAGTGCTGAAGATCATTCAAGGTCAAGGTCTGGAAGGATTATCACAGGTACCTTGCATTGCACACCTGGAAACGATGAATATCATTGTGGAGATATAAGGATACATGGAATAGATGGAGCTATCCTGTTTTTAAATTGAGATGTGATGTAGCCGGAGGACCCAACAGTTTCTCGCAGAGCATTCATATGAGGAAAATCCTAAATACCTGAAGGTTTTGACTCTTTTGTGACCAAACCTGAAGAAGTTTGGTGATGGCAGAAACAATTTCTCCCAAATCTCTCAGGACTTTCAGAATGACCGTTCCCAAAGGCTGTGATTTAGTTCAGTTTCATTTCACCCCAGTTGTCAGCTGGATGGTCTGGACACTGGGATTGCAGCGTCCCAGTTATTCTGTCTAGGGGACCCTATGGGCAGGCTGATGCTATGCTTTTTGTCAGTGTCCTTGAGAAACAGTGAGAGGCCAGTAGCAATCAACATCACTCTCACCTTTTTTACCTCTAGAAAGCAATGTTCAGCCTTTACTTATCAGCATAGCCTTCACACAGTGCTCTCATCTGAATTCAGAACTGAAATATCTTGGAAGGAAAATACCATTAAAGTTGGATTTGCCTCATCATCACTTGTCCAGTAGCCTTCACTTGGGAGGAATTTAAAGAATAGATGTAAAGATCTTTCTGAATTGCAGCTTTATTATCCTTTAATGCTTCAGTTACTACTAACACACTAATAAGAGTTGCCCAGTGGTTAGACTTGGAGATGGGCCTCCTGTCTCAGGTGGTTTGGGGTGAATTCAGGACAGTTAAAAAAATGACAGAAGGTGGTACAGAATCTCACAGATGTTTGAAACCTGCAGGAGTTTGTCACATCACTAGCAAAAGCAGTTTCCTCTACCATGTGCAGCTGGAAAGCTGTGGGTTGCTCTTATTAATCCAGTGGTGGAAACAAAGATGGCTCTGAGAAACCTTGCACACTGTCTACAGACCTGCCTGTAAGAGAAGCTGTGGCTGCAAAAGGTGTAGGTGGAAGAAAAGATGACAAGTTTCTTCAGTCCCTTCATCTGAAAGGAGGTGTTAGAAGTTGAGAGAGAAGCAGAAGCAGGAATAACATAAGCTAAACCATATTAAACTGTCTTGTCCTCTAGCATAACCCTTCAATAGGGCTGTGATTAACATCTGGATTGCCATATATTGAGACTGGATCTGGGACTTGCTTGGTGAATCAACTGGTAAAGTTCTATGTGCTGAAGAAAATGGAGAAAACAGGGTAAACAAAGACACGACTGGCTTTTTCTGATGCAGACTTCGTGATGTCTGCATGTATGTAACTGCCCATTCTTAATTTGGAAAATTCTTTTAAGAGCAGACTTTACAGCATTCACCTACTTATTCTTCCAGCTGTTTGCCGAAATGGTGTAATTAGGAGAGCATATTTCTTCAAAGCATCATATGCACATGGATTCAGCAAAAGCTTTCAATCTGAATTAGGAATGTGCTACCCAGGCATCAGGTTTTATGAGCATATGATGGGTTTGTCTCTGGAAGGATCTCAGCTTGAGGAACAGACATAGAACATTAAGGAAAGCATGAACTCAACAGGAAACACAAAGATTTAATATTTTGCTTTGAACTAAAATAATTAATGTTTAGAAGTGACATACATTTTCAGTGGATTAATAAATGACATCCATATTTTGATCAGGAACACATAGAGGAGTCTTTCAATTGCTGCTAGACTTGTATCAAGGGAAAACAGAAAGACACCAAATGAAGTTAGTTTAACTATGCTGTTAGGCATTACTCTTCCATAAGAAAGATGTCTAACAAACATTTTGAATAAGAAGGCACATGAACAGCTATAACTATGTAATACAGCTTTTAATAAATCTGTGTTTCAGTTTAGCAGCGTTTCCCCGTCCGAGGAGTATTTCTCTTGAACGAACATAGGTTACTAGTATTCTTCTCAAAATGAGTTGGAGCTCAGCTCACTGAAAAGTAGAAAGCTTGTTATTTGATCAGAAAAATAGGTATCATAGTTATTAGGTGTTAGCTGTCTCTCAGATCTGAAGAAGGATTTGTAAGTCTGGAAGCGTGTCTTCTAGCTCTATCAGTTAAACTCCCACAGATTTAATCTCAGACAGAGACATATTGCTGACACATAGACATCCTATGTTGTTTCACAAAACCATGTGGCCTCTGGCTTCAAAAGGGCATGGGTCTTCTGTATGTCTTGTGTGCCAACCCACTGCAGATGCTTTGGATGCTGAGGACACTTCAAATGCCCTGACATAGGTTTGTTTAGGTGACTGATCGTCACCCTTGTCACTCTGTAAATTCAGGCTGAAATGCAGTTGCAAACTGGGTTTTGCTGAACAACCAACCTTCTAGGTGCTATAGAGACATCTTAGGTCAGTATCAGAACAAAGGTATTATTTAAATGTTTTCCTGTTACTGTAGTATGAAAATCATACATAATATTGGAAAAGTAATAGTAATAGGGAATGTGATCTGTGTGTGAATACGTATTTGTAGGCAAAGAAGGGAAGGAGGAAATGAGTGGGCAGTACTGGGAAAGCCAGGGTGGATTATAGGGCTGTTCAGCTTTGTTGCATGATACGAAAACCACTCCAGGTTGCAGTCAAGGCTGCTAATTGGTTTATAGGAAATCAGTTTGATGACTTAAGTGGTTTTCCCAAACGTATCCATGTCCCACAAGCAGTACCAAGCTATGATGCCTAGTTTAGATGAGAAAAAGATTAGTTTAATGCATCATATACCTTATCTTAGTGAGTGTGTTTAAAAGTCTTTAAGAGGACTCTCCAAGGCAAGGAGAAACACAGAATTCTCTTGGCCGGCTAACACGTGGAGGCTCAATGTGCTCTGTCTGCACCAATGGTTTAAAATGTTAGCTAATATATATATTTTTTCATTCTGTTATTTGAAAACCATTTCATCCCAAATTATATACAGCATTACTGTCTGTTTTCAGGCTATGTTGGACACGGATTTCAACACAGGCTCTTCCAAGCTAGTGTGAGGAGACGCTGGTACAAAATTTTCTGGGAAAGGCAAGAAACTTCCATCTCCAAGAATAACTCTTAGGCAATTATAATGACCACTGCCTTCTCACAAAGTGAAAGAACAACCAAGCAAAAAAAGTGAATGTTGATTAAACACTATTCTGGCTGGAAATGATTCATTTTTAAAAGCTGATGTTTTTGAAGCAGAGCTTTTAGGAGGAGAACTGTACAGTAGATAATTGCTCAGGTCCAAATGCAGCTCTGTGACTGTATCAATGAGCAGAGATCACGCGGCAGTTTCCTCACATACCAAGCGTGTGCATGGTGAGAAAGCTTCTGGGAGATCATCTTCTCAGAAACGTTCTCATTCCATATTTACAGTCATCAGTGAAACTAATGGTTGTGACTGAAGATACCATAAAGCTGTTTTGCCTCTTGCCCTTTGAATAAGTTAACTGTCTTCCTTCATACTGACTGTTTCTAAGCCACGCTAAAGCATGCTTTGCAGACCGCACGCAGCCTGTTTTGTACTGTGTGGATACGGCTCAGTGACTGCTCAAAACCTCTAACTGATTAAAATTATCCCTGGTGAGAAATGGAAGAAACCCATGCAAAGACTGTGTCCTACGCAGCATTTTTTCACTCCCTGTGAACTACTTACTCTTGCATGGGACTGCAGCACCTCTTTCTGTCACTTACTAAGAACAGCGGTGACGTATTATTTTTCGGAGTACAGAGAGATAAAATAATCTCACTGTAGTAAGTTAGCTTGAATTGTCACTTCACATTGCCATTGCTGAGACATTTTTTCAGTGTCTGTTTACCGCCTGGGTCTTATCAACACTTCCCAAGCTGTACTGTTTGGAAACCTTAGGCTCGAAACTTTGCCAGTACTGCTGAATAGTTCCAGTAATATTTTTTATTACCTGCTTTTTGACTTAACATATGCCACAGGCCATGTGGAGAGTCTTAGAATCATAGAATCATAGAATCATTAAGGTTGGAAAAGACCTCTAAGATCATCAAGTCCAGCCGTCAACTAACACCACCATGACTCCTAAACTAGGCCCTGGAGTGCCACGTCTACACCTTTTTTGAACGCCTCCAGGGATGACGACTCCACCACCTCTCTGGGCAGCCTGTTCCAATGCCTAACCACTCTTTCGGTAAAGAAATTCTTCCTGATGTCCAATCTAAACCTCCCCTGACGCAACTTGAGGCCATTTCCTCTCGTCCTATCGCTAGTTTCTTGGGAGAAGGGTGCAAGACCCGCTTCACTACAACCTCCTTTCAGGTACTTGTAGAGAGTGATAAGGTCTCCCCTCAGCCTCCTCTTCTCCAAACTAAACAGCCCCAGTTCTCTCAGCTGCTCCTTATAAGACTTGTTCTCTGGACCCCTCACCAGCTTTGTTGCCCTTCTCTGGACACGCTCCAGCACCTCAGTGTCCTTCTTGTACTGAGGGGCCCAAAACTGAACACAGTATTCGAGGTGCGGCCTCACCAGTGCCGAGTACAGGGGCACGATCACTTCCCTACTCCTGCTGGCCACACTATTCCTGATACAAGCCAGGATGCCGTTGGCCTTCTTGGCCACCTGGGCACACTGCCGGCTCATGTTCAGCCAGCTGTCGACCAGCACCCCCAGGTCCTTTTCCGCCGGGCAGCTTTCCAGCCACTCTTCCCCAAGCCTGTAGCGTTGCATGGGGTTGTTGTGACCAAAGTGCAGGACCCGGCACTTGGCCTTGTTAAACCTCATACAGTTGGCCTCGGCCCATCGATCCAGTCTATCCAGATCCCTCTGCAGGGCCTTCCTTCCCTCGAGCAGATCGACACTCCCTCCCAGCTTGGCATCATCTGCAAACTTGCTGAGGGTGCGCTGAATCCCCTCATCCAGATCGTTGATGAAGATGTTAAACAAAACTGGTCTTATAAGGATTCAGCAGTATGATGCCAATGTCCTATCCAAAGGATATAGCCATAATAAAAGGGGAAAAACAACCTAGGCAGCTGGGTAGATTATCAAATGGAGCAACTGTATAGGTCTTCAAAGGATCAAACAGCTCATCAACTTAAACTTACAGTGTCCTGAATGGAAATATGTACTTGTTTTAAAGTTGCATTGGTTCTGTTTTTCAAATAGGAATGTTATTTTACAGTGTGAATCATAGCAGAGAATAATAAGCTACAGACCTTGCAGAAGGGAAGTTATGTTTGTCCTTTCTGGAAAAATACATTTGCAAGGAAGTATTGTGGTTTAGGTAGCATGACCTTGCCTAAAAGTTGTATTTCCCCTTTGCTTTGTGTGAAATGTTTAACACTCCAGTCCTCCTATTTGTTAGTTTGGGGGTAATCAGCAGCAGGTTTGCAGATCCATGGGAGCTTCTTCAAATGACCTGATGTTCACTTTTAGTGTTAGTTCAGAGTATCTCTAAACCCTAGCTAAATGATTTGTTAAATTTGATAGGTCACTTTTTACTACTAATTTTTATTTATTTTTAATCATTAAAATTATTTAATTAATCTTTCTTCCTCTCATATTAATTTTTTTAAAAATCCTCTCTATCTACTGCTAATCTAGCAAGATGTCATAAAAATTGGTCTGCCAGATGTTTTCCACTTACTTTCCTGTTACATTAAAAACTAATGTAACAGAAATAAATTAGGGGGGAAATATTTTGTTGTTTGGCACTCCTCAGACTATGAAACAGTGTTTACTTCACTTGAAATACTGAATCCATTCCAGGCATGAATAAAACTTTGAAAGGTATTATTTATGGAAAGAAATAGTAGACTTCCTTCATATTTTAAAGAAGGATTTTTGAAATGTTAAGCGTCATCAGTCAAACCCTCACCGAAACTTCACAAGGGGCTTAAAAGACTTTGTTCGGTTTTTTCCCCTGTACAAATGCACAAGGGCATCTAACAGTCAGCATTCAACTTGTTAAGAGTTACATCTTGTATCTTGAAAAGTACAACATATGCTGTTCTAGCCTTTATAAAAGCATTCAGAGTTCAGACTCTTTTCTTACCCTACAGAAAGGTACCATGATAAATGTTGGAGAGCTGATGGACTTTCTTTATTTCAGGAGCTTGTTATGGGAAACAGTCGTCACATTTGAGCGACTCCATAGTCTGATAATTCACATGCGGTCAGTCACTGTGTGCGTGTGTGGGTGTGGAGTGTTGCAGGGCAGGCGAAGGCAGGATGGCAAAACTTTTGCTTATGTTTTTGACAAGAGCCTGTTTATGTGCCTTTACAGAGAAAGAAATAAATAGACAGGGTGAAACTCTGGATCTTAAAAAAAAATCTGCTTATTTCAGTTTGAGCAGTATTTCCCATTTAGGCTTTTGAGCTGATTGCTAAATGCCTAATTCACGTTAAACATGTGCAATCAGTTGTCTTAGGCTAGGCTTTTGGAGCCTGGAGGTCTCTTCTCGTCTCTTTCTTTCTGTTCTCCCTCTGGTCCCCACCTCCTGTAGGCTATAATTAGGACTGGATGGGACGACTGTAACGACGTGAGCTTCCATACCATGAACATGATAACTCAAATGCCAAGATGCTCAATCAGAAAAATTTTATCTTAGGCCCTCATTCTGGCCTCATGCTGGATCCTGGTTGCAAAATAAACCTCCAGATAAAAGGATATTTTACATCTGAGTCATGAAACAGACGTGCAAATGAAGGCTGGGGTGCTGAGGTGTGGGGTTGGAGCTAAGGCTGGAGTTGGGGTCGAGCTGGGACACTACCACCAAAGCCTGCCTGTCTTAGGAATACTGCCTTTGGTTATTCTTGCAGTCTCAACATTTCTGTGCACAGCCTGTCTCACACTTTAGACGTTGTCTTCTCTCTCTGTGTTCAGTTAACTCGGTATATGTACAGAGTTAATTATCTCACAGAGATAATTGCTGAAAGGTAGAGTGGCTTTCAGGGTGGAGTTATATGCAACTAATAGAAATGTTTGAGATTAAACTGTGGCACAAGTGCTGGGTTAGATAAGTAATAAGCAGAGTCCCCAGCCCTGAAGAGAATTAACAGTCTAAGCAAGACAGGTCTAAACCAGCAAGTCACACTGGGAGACCCTGAGCAATAAATGA
This sequence comes from Fregata magnificens, assembly GCA_013389945.1. NCBI lineage: Eukaryota > Metazoa > Chordata > Aves > Suliformes > Fregatidae > Fregata > Fregata magnificens. The sequence continues at coordinate 73,984 of WAAD01003971.1, read as the reverse complement.
GAGGAATTGGAAGAATGATTGCTTGCCACGCACTTGCTATGAGTTCAGTTACAGCCTGTTTAATATTATTACGGAGAGTTGTTTTCACTACAGTGTTTGGCTTTAAGTGCTTAGTTGATTTTGTTAACAGCTCTTGTTAAGGGTGGAATTCATCTTGCCTAATTGTATTTGTCTGCCAAGGGGAGATTTAGTGGAAGGTGACTCTTCTGCGAGCGACTGTAGAGGGAGCTTAAGGAGAAAACCTTGGAGAAAAGAGTAGACATCTATTTAGATGGCCAGTCTTAGGTGATGGGACTCCAGCCCTGCTTTGTTCTGCTCAGTTCTACACGCACATATATGTGTAGTCTGTGGGGTCAGGACTATGAACCTGAGTCTTATATCTCATAAGGCATGTTGTACGTTTATTAAGGAACTTTTTTGTGGAATAACTTAAGTGTAGGAGTGTTATCCTAGTTTAGTTAATGGTAGATGATCTGGAGTTTACTTTTGTGATTATTTGTCTTAAATATAAGCCTCTTTAACACTTCTGTCTCATGTAAAAGCATGTAGTTTTTACTAAAAAGGAAAAACGTATGTAATTGCATGCACATGGATAAATTTATCTACGTTTGACTACCACCTTTTCCTTGCAGACAGATCTGTGATTGCCACTGAATTAGAGGGTTTTTTCCGCAGAGTCTCAGAGTCCCTCAGGTTGGAAGGGACCCGAGGAGGTCCTTACTCTAAACTCCTGCTCAAGACAGGCTCAGCAATGAGCTCAGACCAGGTTGCTTGGGGATGTGTCCAGATGGGTGTAGAAAATCTCCAAGCATGGGTCCTGCACAAACCCTCTGTTCTGCTGCCTGGTTGTCCTCAGGGAGAAAAAGTTCTTCACCCCTGGTTGGCCCTCTAGTGCTCAAACCAAGAAGTTGTCCTTGACACCACCCAGAAATATCCTGAGTGGCCTGAGTCTGGCCGTGTTGCCATTTGAGCTGCTCCTTCAGCTAGAGGGCCAACCCTGCTCTTTGTTTTCCCTGCCTGCCTTTCCTGAAGAGTGCATATACCTGTCCATCACCACATGCCAGTTGTGCAAGCCATCCCACCATGTCTGTTATTCCAACCATGCTGCAGTTCTGTGACTGCATGTGGAGCTTTAGTTCCTCGTGTTTATGATGCTCACGTGGATGAGCAGTGGGGGGTAATTGTTGAGTCTTTTCCAGCCCTCAGACTATTTTGTTACCACATCCCAGGTAAGCAGCAAACCTGAGACAACAGGTCAAACCAGCAGCAGGATTCCTCTCTCCCTTGCAGGAAGGAGTCTCCAACAGCTATCATTCCCATTTTCTTCTTTATGCAGACACTTGATTGAGGCTTAGCTGGCTTTGATGCCTCCCCTGATGCAAGGTGACCTTTCTCTCCTGTTCCCAGAAGTAGAAGTGGAGAAGAAGTCCCAGTTGTCTTACTAGAAATTACAAGTTCGGTCTTCCCCCATCTTGGGAGTTTCGGTCCCTTGAGGGTGATCTCTAGATTTCTCTCCCTCCTTGCAATGTAGGTTTTGGATTCTTAGCTCTGCAGGGTCTCTGCAAAGACTCTATTGGTCTCCTGTTCATCCTCCCTGACGGTGTGCATGCTTACCTCTTCTCACAGCTCCTTCACCTGGCAATCGAGTGCAGTGGCCACAGCATACTTCCCGCAGGGGAGGAAACCACTGTTCCCAACCTCAGGGAGGGGCACCAAGCACTCCTTGCAGCCTCAGACCTGAACAGTGGCATCCTTGCTCACTAGTGCTGTTTGGGTCAAGGCCCCCAATGTGCCAAGGCCACTTGCTCCAACCGGTGTTGGAGACCACATGGCACATCACTACTGTTAGTGCACAGTCCTCAGCAGAGGTTCTGGGCTCCTTTGCACTCCTGCTACAACAGCTGCTGGGACACCGTTAGTGGCGCTTTGCCTATTAGTCATATAGTTCCTGCCAAGCAACGGTTGCAGTACGTGCTTGGCAGTCCTTGATCAGCAGTCCGTTGTAGACAAAAGCTGTGGGTACTCCCAAGCCAGAAAGCAGCCAACGAAGGCTGGCTGTTGGAGCTGTCAGAGGCAAAAAGCATATAGCAGACAGCAGAAGTTAACCCTCAATGACAGCAACAAGTCACCAGATGTTTTGTGAAGAATTTTGCTGAAGAAGTAGTATGGAAATTGCTACGTGTATGTTAGCTGCCTGTCTGCACATTTGCAAATATTCTGTTCTCTTCTATCCTCAAAACTATCTTGAATGCAAAAATAAGTAGCTAAATAGGTGCAAAGAGTGGAATCTCCAACCCTGTTTCCCCTGCTATTCTTGATGCTTGTATTAAAAGCTGTTTATAATGAGCCCTACTGCATTATCACTGGCAAGTGGTGAAGAGATGATATAGTTTTGTGATTACTGTATTTCAAGATGATGGAAACAAACAGGAAGTGCGCATATAGTGCTCATAGCAGGATATTTCCATATTCCATATCTGAGGCCTTGATTTTCCCACTGCATTGAGCAATGAAGTCTCTTACTGCCTTTGGCTTGACCAATTGGGACTTTCAGCTTTGGTCCATTATAATTTTTGCTGCAGTTAATCTGCTTTAATGTTATTTAACTGTGGTTGCTCCTGTGGTGTTACAAAAGTGAACAGATATTGCAGTGCGCAGCACTCCTCAGTGTCTGCCCTTGGCAGGAGGAAGTGGATCTGATGTATTGTGTGTTAATAGATCTTCCTCCAAAAGTTAGCAAATCAAGGAGAGGCAGGCTGCCCATGTTCTTTAGAATTAACATCCCTATATTGCTTTTAGACATTTATAGTGCAGGAGATTTATAGCATTTTTTTTGAGTTTCAAGTGCATCCGATTCTAGGATAGCATAGACTCTTCCCTACTCCTGAATTCTTGCAAATGTCATTATTAATACCTTTGAAGTAAGTCTGTGGTATGCATGAACGCATGTTCATTTTGCATTTTGCAGTACTCCACCACCATTCAGAACAACCTTGCAGCCGCAGAAACAATGCACAACGTAGTTTTTAAAATTTTCCTCCCACTTCAGCTACAGCCTGTTTCTAGTTTATCACCTCTGACTAGACTGATCAAGTACTTGAAAATTTCTCTTAAATGATACAGAATTGTTTTCCAGAATCATATTGATTAAAATGGAACTTCTGTCAGGGAAAAAAAAAAAAAAAAAAATCTGGTTTGGGACAGCCCTGTGAAGGGGATAGAGGAAAGGTAATTTGGAGGATGCTGGATGGATGGTTAAGTTACTCAGCTGACATACAAGAAACACAAGTTCAAGCATCTGCACTAGGTTGCCATTTTGCTTTCACAACACGTTGAAGAGAGCTCAATTTCATTCCTTGTTGGCATTAGAAGTAAACTTCTGAAGCCTTGATTTTCTTTTTTGTTTTTCTTTAATGAGTCAGTATTCTTGTTTTCCAAACAGCTCAGTCCATGATAAGCTACTGAGCTTTTCTAGTTCTGGTACAAAATGGTTGCATCATGTATGTATCAGTCTGAGATACGGACTATGAATATTCTTCAGGTGTGTGCAGTGTAATTTTTTCTAGAGTGCAGTGGCAATAACTGGCATATAATGGAGGCAAAACTACCTGGATATCCACATACACTGGCAGAAACAATGGAGTCACTTTTGCAAGGACTTTTTCAAATCACTAGCCAGCAAATTCTTTTTAATGATAGCTGTAGGCTTTCCCAGACACCTAGTATCAAGGATACATTGTGGCGGTGCCTGGCCAGGCCTTTGCCACATACTGATACTAATAAATGAGGTGAAATAGCCATTTTGGATTGGCATTAGAGCTGTATGTATCTTGCGAGCAGTTCGTAGGTTAAAGGCCTCTTAATTGGTGCCTTGCCTGTTGTCCCCTTTTGCGTGGGGATGCTGACTCTGGACAGAATTCCTGGAAGGACAAGCTCTGCTTAGCGTGCAAAGGTAGTCAGAAAGCAAACGGTCGATGGGACACAATATTCAAAAGATTGAAGAGCACTTCTGGGAAATGATGGGGCTCCTGCCCTGTGAATATTGCATTTCATGGTAACTCTCTGTGGTAGAAAAAGTAGAGCAGACAAAAGAGGATTCCACAGCCTGGTGGCAAAAATGGTGAGGCTTCCATGTGAGGAAAGATCAGAAAGATGGAGACAATTTTATTTAAAGATGAGATAAATCAGAGTGGATATTTTGGTGTTCTAGAAACAGCTACTGAGATAGAGCAGGCATTAGCTCTGTCCTTCAGTATAATGACCAGAGGAGAGGAAAGTAATTGAGAGGCAATTCTTTCAATTTGATAAATATAACTGTGTGCTGTCAAGCTGTGTATTTGTGAGGCAAAAATTTCATTACAATTCACGGTGCTTGCTGCTTCTACAAAGAATGAGAATATTTGCAGCTAATTTATATATAAGTCTTTTCAGAAGGCCATACTGATGAGCTCTGCACTTCACTTTATGAGCCGTTTTTGCCACAGTTTGTAGATACACTGCTATCTGAAGGGCAAGATGTGCCAAGTGAGAGACACAGCTAAGTAGTTCAGCAGTTGAATGTTCTTCTTAAATCTGTGTCTGAAAGTGCTATAAGAAAGCCAAGTTAGTAGAGAAGTGAATGAGGAACAGCAAGATTATATTGTACCAATGTTAATTTTACATTAAGGTATCCAGAACTGCCATGTGAGAATTCAACCCTAGGGATTGTTAAAACCTTTTAAGATGATGATGGAGATTCTATTAATAGTCTGCACAATTTTTTCAGAGTATATTTCTTTTCTTTTCTTTTTAAAATCTCTCTGTTAGAGTAAAAGACATTTTTTGTATTTTTTTTCCATTTCAATATACAGGATGATTAGAGAAAATGAACTCCTCTTCAATAACTGTGTAATTGTTCGTTGTCATTCAGATATGAATTTGATTCAGCTGAGTGATTTTTAAAGAACACGTGCGTGAATTCCAAAGTGAATTGTATTTCTGCAGACTGATCTAAAAAATACTCTTATTTTTATAATTGGAGAAAGGGAGAAAAAGTGATGAGGAAAAAGGCTGGCAGCTTCTTGAAAATCACAAGTGATCCTACACTATTTTGATTTAATTGTAGTGCCTGCAAACTTTTTTCATTAAAACTTTTTAGAAAGAAAGTAGCAGTCTCAGAGCTGAATGCCTTGTGTATCTCATTAGCTAATACTGGATGGCAGAAGGATGAAATGAAAAGAGAGCAAACCGAGACCAAAGGAAGAAGAGGTTTTAGGCAAGAAGAAAAGGAAAAGTGCATGTGTTTGAATGTTTATCTCATTTTTCTGATGGGCGGTAGATTTCTGGATGTTTCAGATGAATTACTTAATTTGGGGTTGATTGGATTGTATTGCAAAATGCTCGGAAATTTCAAAGCCAGTCACTCTTTCCAGAAAATGACCATGGAAATCACTTGTTACGTTTCTAATATGCGTTGGCTTTGAATCAGACTGAGTTCCTCTCATTCAGGCTCCCTGGCACCTTAATACTTGTGTAGTCCTAACACTATAAAGGGGGCTTCACGCAGAGCGGGGCATTATGCATCCACAGCAGAATGGCAGAACCTGGCCCTTGCCTTTTACTAAAATGTGCATTGACTTCTCTTTAGGGTTTTGATGTGTAATTTCCTAAGGGGCTCATTGCCTCCAATCCGAATTATGTCATGGCACAGACTTGGGGAAGAGAAGGGCAATTGTTGTTCAACCTACTTTTGGGATAAACTGTCATTAGATGCTTGTAATCAGATTGCATTGGCTTTGAAAGGAGACTTATGAACAGGAATTTTGCATGGTGGATGGATGATGGGTATGCAGATGGTCTATTAATTTCCTGCTTTGGGATATATCAAATGAAATATTTACCTGACAAATAGTCCCAATGTGTTGAAGAGAGGTGACCGCTAAACTAGAAGTCAAGTCTTTAAGTGATACTTTATTGTACTGATCTAGACAGAATACCATATGTAATTGCAATATTAATGGCCTGCACAGTAACAGGCAGAGTCTGGAGAGAGGGGTAATATATTTTATTGGACCAAAATGTGACAGAGAATTAAGAAGCCTTTAGACAAACAAGCCTGCCTTCAGGCACAGATCTCTACGCTACTCTACCTCTTCATCCATCTATCACAGCTGCAAAAACATTACTTCCACAATCTGGAGTAATAAGGTAATAGAGGGTTAGACCACTTCTTTTTGGCATGGAAGTAGTTACTGGGTAGAACAGCAGGGGTCGGAGCTGCTGATTAATCTCTCCAGCTCTCGTTGTTAATGTTGCAAATGTCACTCCTTATTCACGTCACCCACTTGAGCCTGTCACGTCCTTTTGTGCCGATGGTTCTGAGATCAAATTTGACATACAGTGTGCGATAACAGATGGGCAGCTGAAGGAACGGGCTGGGAAAAGATTTCAGCCTTCTTTGAGGGACACGGATTCTTTATCTCCAAACATTGTTTGCTTTTTCCATGGTTGCCCACATGTTGTAGGGAACCCATCTAAATTAAGCTGTCTAGGGAAAGGCTGTGCACATTTGAGAGGATTGGGTACAGGACTGGGATTTTAATCTTGTAACTCTTGAAAAGTTCATCTGTCACCTATGAACTGAACCCCTTCCGCTGTGCTCATTTCCTTCTGAAAATTGGAGATGGGTTGTTGCTAAGTAAACTCAATGTTTGCTTGTTGGGAATGACCTATTGGGAGCCATGTGGCGCACAGACCTGTGTGTGCAATTTTTCACTATTCCAGTCTTGAGAACTTGTCAGGCTAAGTCTGATTTTTTTTTTCCCCCTCAAATGTTGGAATTTTTTAATAAGTTAACTTTTAAATCTTTCAAAAGAAAAAAAAAGGTTTAAAATGTCAGTTTTCATGTATGTACTACACAAGATGAATTTTTTTTTTTTAACTCCCATACACTTTGTGGGGAGAAAATAAGAGCATGTTTGGGAAAGGGAAAAGGAAATAAAAAGTTTTCCTTGCTTAAGTCAGTTTTACAAAACATGCATGTGACTCATTTTAGGGTCGACTGAAGCCTCTATGCTCAGTATCCAGATTGTGTTCTGTTGTGCTAGAGGCTGTTTCAAAATAGTGTTCTAAAGCTTGTCCAGCTTGTCCAGCAATGCCACGGCTGGACAAGACAAATGAGAGAGTGGCTGAGGAAAAGGCGGGGAAAAGAGTAACAGAAATGGCTGCATGTATGCAGTTTTCAGGCCGCTCAGTGAGCCTGCCGTGTATACAGATGTTGCAGTTTCATGTTAATGCCCAGTGAGGTGAAATTTGGAGACACTCATTGTTCTTCAGAGCTTTACATCCTGACTACAGATAAATTGATTTGTGTGGGCTAAAGAATAGTGTTTTATGGCATAAATATACATTAGGCAGTTTTATACACGTGGACATCTGTTATTGACTGCCTTTGAAGAGGGATTTTGGGTAGATTTGGACATTGACCAATATTAGGATGGCAGTTCTTATTTTCCTTTGTGGCAACCGGAGGGAGGCAATTCTGGCGCAATACAAAAGCAAACTGGGTGAATGACGACTTCTTTTATACCAAGAAGAAATTGTAGTTTATAATGAGTTGTAAAGGGAAAGTTTAAGTCTTCTCATGCAACAAAAAAGTTCTTACATGCTTAGGATCAATTAGGAGATAAAAGGTGATGCTTAGAATAGATATTTTTATCAAAAGGCCCAGCATTGCTTTGGTAATTAGAATCCATGTGAATTAATATCACACAGATCAGCACAACATATTACTTTTTCATATTTATAGAAAATCTCTTAGTGCTGCTATCTTGCATTTGACTTTCCCTCTTTTTAGATGCTTGACTAGTCAAGCGCCCAAGCAAGTACTCAACTTGGAAACAACCATTTACATTGAAAATAAATCTCCCAAACT
>WAAD01003971.1:1631-66042 GCA_013389945.1 Fregata magnificens | reverse complement strand
CCCATGGATGTGCCAATTCTCTCTTGCAGTTAGCTGTGTTATGTATTTAAGCTATTGCTTATGGCCAGTATAGAGAAGTGTAAGGATATATCAAAGCTACGGATGATATCATATCCATAGTCCTATGTATCTCATGTGAAGTTTGCACATTTTGAGAATTGCCACCAATACACTTTTAAGTTGCCTCGATTATTTTAAAGGTGGTTTATAGACATGTCTTTTAGTCCTACACCTTCTGTTGAGATTTCAGTCTTCTGCATTTAATATTCTTCCTTTGTTATCAATAGTAACATAAGGGTAGGGTTAGCTGAATTTTGTGTTTTAATCTATTTTTAAACAGAAAACTGGATTTGGGGCTAAATATATTTTCACAAAAATGTCAATTTTTCTGTGGAAATTAAAAAAACCAAACAACAAAACAAAAGAACAACTGCCCAAAGATTTAGGCCAAAATGTTCTTTTGAGTTGATAGCTGAGATTTCCAGATTTGGATCATTTTTCAATATTACTAGAAATGCTCTTTGTTGTTTTTAACTTAGAAGTGCCTGGGGTTCCCAATTAAAATCAGGGAATTCCGGCGCCAAAACTGTGACAATGTGTACCAATGTGTACCGTTCCTTTCCTGATGAGTTTACAATGCATTCTCATTTCCATTTCCAGCTTTTCTCCTCTCTCCTCTCTCCTTTGACAGCGTTATACCTCATCAAAAAAGTAATTTTTAAAAGCCTGTGTGCCATAAATGTTGAAATTACTTGTCCTAGGCAGAGCTTAAAAAAACCCAAATGAACAAACTTTAAAAAGTTGTATGTAGAATACAACATTTAATTTCTGTGAATTCCCTTTACTCCTCCCTTACTCTCACTTCCTATTTGAAGACAGAGACTTCCGCAAGTGTTATTTGATAAGCAATGCAGCTATAATAAAGTTTCAGTGCCATCAATTCATTGCATTATCAAAAGGCCAATTGCTTAATGTACTTGAATTGGAACTTGCTGCAGGCCTAGCAAGGAAGCAACTAACTCTGTGATGAATGGCACTTAGAGTTAAAATTGAATAGACTGCTCTGGAAAGGTATATTGGCATTTGCTTTTTGCTTTAACTGCAGAATTGTTTCATTTAAAAAGAAAAGATTGAGAGACTAATAACAAGTGGCTTTGCTTTGCATGATATTGTCTTATCCTTGCTATAAATCTTTGCCAATATCAGATTCACAGCACAAAAAGCTCACAGACTCCTCAAAGCTCATTTGTGAAAATACCAAGCTTTGAGGTTCTGAAATGAGGCTGGCATTAAAAGATGCTAAATAAGCTTCTTCATTTTTTATATTATTGCAACATACCTTCTTGTCTCCACCCACTCTCTTTAGGGATCATGCGCACAGAAGGTATAGTTGCAAGATGTATTGGAAAATGAATATAGTTTATTTTCAGGCATTTCTTCACAGATAAATAAAATATGCCATTTTCTGGGGGGCAGGGTGGGCAGGTGAATAAGGTATAGAGCTAAGAGCCGCAATATCTGGGTTTCACTGCTCGATTGTCAAATCTGTTCTTGGTTCATGGCAAGACCCTAAAGATCAATATTAACAGAACCCTAATATTTGTCACCTAAATATTTGTGTATATAAATGAACTTCCTTTAATTATTATTTTTTGTTGATTTGAGCAATAGAGCACATGCTGATGTGAGTACCGTGTTTGAAGGCCCTACAGTTGAAAAACATGGATGGCAGCACCTTTCACCTAGGAGCCTCAAAGAACACCATAAACCCCATCTGACTGAGCCCTAGAATCCTCTTTATGGGGCACTGGTGGTGGAGTGTCATCATGAAGGCAGGAAGACTGTTTTACAGGAGAGCCACATGACTGTATTGCATTCATGTAATGAGTTAGTAAGAATGCAGAAGTCCTGATTACTAGTCAGTTAGTCTAACTATTAAGCACATGCTGTCAGTGCAACTTTGTCGAGTTTATAGGAACCACCATAAAAACAGAGCAGAACTTATTTTTATGAACTGACAGGCTCATACTGCCCACTCTGTGTGAATTCACATTGCTGCTTGTGAAATTTGCCTACAGAAAAGCACAGGGCTTACTAGTAGTAAAATTAACAAAGGCTCCACTCACAGAAAACTGGGGAATAATTTTTTCTACCTTCAATAAAATGAAAATGCTTTACTTAAAACCTCACAATCTTTCCTATCCACCTGCATTCTTATTGATAAAATATTCATTATTGCTTGTTGTGTAACAAGAAGAAATAAAATCAGTAATTTTATTAATCATTTCCTGTAGTTAGTTATGTAATACTGTGTTTAAGACCAAAGCGCATTATCCAATCACTGAAACTGGTTTCCCTTTTTTATATTAAAACTCTGTGTACTGCTAATCTAGCTAAAGTCCTGATGCAGCTTCTATCAGGATTTTCTTATGGTCCTCAATCGTAACAAGTCCAAATATACCATCTTTGAACTTCTGAACTTTTGTCTTCTATTGAAAAAAAAAAAAAACCAACAAAAAACCTACAAAAGGATTTACTTTTTTTATGTCTGTCTTCATTCTGGAATAGTAAAATTTTGTGGGGTTTTGGTTTGTTTTTTTTTTCCCCTTGACACTTTTGTATTCAGACAGGCACGTTCTTGATAGTACTTAATATAAAGGAGGCCATGTTGACCCTCAGGAGCTTGAGAATGCTTTCTGCCTTCTAGCTCTGGATGTGCACTGCAGCTGAGTCCTGTTTCATGTAATGATAAGACTTGTATGCCATCCTTCCCCTCATGCTTGGGCTTCCATGCAAAGGGCACTCTGGTGTGGGCCAGAAGGTATTTCCTAGCAGCTGTGGTGTGCATCAGTCTGGCAGTATGTGAGAACTCATAACTCTGAGTTAGTCTCATAGTCTGAGTCTTTTAGCCTCATAGTCTGAGGTTCTCCTGCTGATGAGACCCACATGGTCTGCGTTATTTGTCTGCGTCCTGCTCTTGACTTTTGGGGTGTGGGCTGTTGCACACACTAGCAAAACCAAGACCAGCACAGAGGTGCTGAAACAGGTCAGTAGCAGCATCATCATTCATTTCACTCCTTCAAATATTAGCTATGTCATATGCACCACAAGAAAAGCATCTCTTCAGAGCTAGGAACATTTCTGTAACTTTTCAGTCATCTGGTTTAACTTCCATTTATGGATAGTGTTTGGTATGCTTACACGTATACGTCGGCAAATTTCTCCTTTCCAGTGTTGGAGAAGTAACTCCTGTAAGATTTGTAGTGAGTATGTGTGATGAATAGCTTGTTCACTGCAGCTCAGAGCCCTTCTTATTGATAACTGCTGATGAGCAGTTTAGAATTTGTTTAGAATCACTGGTTATGTGAAATAATTCTTGAAGTGTATATGCATAACTCTTTACAAGGTAAATGGTCATAGACTGTATAATATGTACATTTGATATCATCATTGATTATACACTCATGCGTCTTGTTGGAACTTTCAAAATAACTGGGTTTGTCCCAAAGCCCCAGCACCCTCAGTGATGTGGTTATGAGAGAAATATCTGAGAAAGACAAAGATTTTAGCACCTACTTGTGAAAAAAACCCAAAAAACCCCAACAAAATGCAAGTCTCAAAAAGCTTAAAACCTAAAGCAAAGATTTGAAAAAGAAATTTGAATTTTAATGGTAAAAAGCAGTGCCTGGTGCCATAAAGCACACTCATGATTTTTGAAGGGTGGAAAGGCTTCCAGACAGTTGGTCTCATTTGGATCCTGGCCACGTAAGGGTGATTTTGGATGGAAAGGGCTTTAGGCATGGTTGGCATGGAGATCCCTGGCTGCAGGTTTAGAAAAGTCTCTATGTCAGAGAGGGGCAAGGGGGAGGCTGTCTGCTCCCTTGTGTCTCACATTTCCATGGGAGGGTCTCTGAGCTGCTAGGTGACGGGACTGCTTTGTCCTGGAGAGGTGCTAGAGACACAACTTTCTTCAGTGGTGCCCCTTTCCTCCTCCTATGTCTCCCAAGCTGGCTGGCTGGTGTTACTGGTCTTCTGTGCACCTGTACAGAGAATTATGTCCTCTCTGCAAAAAGGACAGAGTGGGTTTCTACCCTTCATCACCTTTGACAGGGTGCACAGAGCAATCCTCTAAGGATGCAGTGTGAGCTTGGTTGCTGCTTGTGTTACTGCAGGATTACAGGAGCGTAGGGTCCAGGTATAAAAACTACACCTCATTTTTGGTTTTCATACAGCTGGCTGACAAATTCAAATTTCTACCTCTATTAATGAATGCCTTCCCTCCCCCACACCCTGGCCAGCAGGCTTGGAGGTGAGCAGAAAGGAAAGTAGATACCAAGAACAGCTACAAATGATCCTCATGGTTTATTTAAGAGCCCTCTCTTGAAGGAGTGACACAGTAACCTTGGCTGTGACCTTCCTCGTTGCTGCTGGCTGTTACACAGAGCATTTCTAGAATTAATCTGGTGCTCTGACTCAGCAGTGCTGATGTGGTAGACCTGCTTTAAAAGTGGAGGAAATTTGCACTCACTTGCAAGCTGGTGTGTAGGCTTTTCCTTTTTTTAATAATGTGTTCTGAAATGCGTCTCTTCTTAGCTCCTTCCCTAGTGGAAGAAGAAGAAATCTCAAGGATTTTCCCTGCTGGGACCACTCAGCAGACCTTAAATACAGAGGAGCTTAATACTGTTAATTATGCCCAGTTGTAGGGGCGTAATTTAAACCAGAGAAACTGCTCTGGGTTTAGTAGTTACCTGCATAATCACTGGCAGGACTGTGGCAGGTGAGTGTGGAGGTACACCTGGGTTCTCTTTATTTTAGTCCTCAAGGATTACTGCACAGTTCACTTGCATGACAACAGTATGCAGAACTGTACATGTAAATATTGGTAACTATGGCACATTTGCACATCAACTGTATGTTGATTGCAGAGTGGCTATGAGCTAAATATGGCATTGGTTTTTTTAGGTTCATTTGGCAGACGTGGTTTGCCTGGGCAACACCAAGAGAAAAGTGGAATGTCACTTGGCATTCCCATGCAGTCCTGCTTTTAGGTGTTTGGTCCTGATATACAGTATATGGCTTCTCACCCTCCAGCACAGACTCTGTCTTGAAGAAGAAGAATCAGGAGTGAAAAAATGAATGGTTATTTTCTAAGGCTTATGAAGGGCTGTTAGGAAGCCATCAAAACAACCTCCTCCATGTGAACTGAACCAGATTTAAGTTGGCAGAAACCAAATGACAATCCATAATTTACTCAGCTCCCTCACCAATCCGTTCTTCTGCACTTACAAAAACCTTAATCAAAATATTTGAAGGTAGTTGACAGAGCTGAAAGTGAGTAGCTTCAGTCAAACCAGAAGAAATTGGTGTGATGTTCCAGATCCTTTGCTTCTATAAATGGACAAAATATCTCAGTAAACTCCAGTGGAGTTTAGCTGTTCTACATTGGCTGAGAATTTAGTCTCAGACATTTTACATTGTACTAATTATGCATTAGGTACTGCCTTATGGCTATTCCAGCTTTTTGATGGCAACAGGTTTTAGAGTTTTGGTTTTGAGAGTGTAAAACACTGCAGATAAAACTGCCACTGTAAACTCAGTCACTGATTGCTAGGAAAAGGGAATTCGCTGCTATTAGGAATAGCTGCATACCACCTGGAGACTTGAAATATTGGAAGGAGTCGTCTCTACCAGACGAGTTTACATTTAGTGGCTGAACTGTATGTTCTGGTAAGACGCACGACGGACCCTCCCGGCCACATCTCTAACTTGTGAACCCAGCCAGGGCCCAGGCCTGAGTACTCCCTTTTTTTCACCCAGTAAATATCAATATGACTCACATCTGCTAGTTTTAATCAAGTAAATTGAAAAAATTGCAATTAATCTAGTTGAATGGTCACAGTTTATCTGATTTACACAAGCTATGGTGGTAAACTTTTTGATTCATAGCTGTTTGTGAAGCTGCTTGGCTTTTTTCTACCGTGTGCCATTTGTTTCTTATTTTACTGTTACGCTTTTATTCTAGTTATCCATTTCAGATGGCAAATGTTGAGTCAGGGGGACGTGTTTATGATTTATTTCATGGATATAAAACTGGTGCTAACTCAATGATCATCAGATATAACAAATATTTATCAAAGTCATACCACTATATCTCTTCAGTTAAGGTAAAAGTCAAGCATGCTCACTGACAGAAGTATTGCCTTTTAATTTTCCTCTCAAAACATGTAATCATTAAAATTAGGCAACACAAAAATCTCATGAGATCCCTGAAACAATATCGACTAAATAAAAAAGAAGAAAAAAATCAGTTCCCGTTTCCTTAAAGATGATCAGCAGAAAATCATCAAGTTTCTCATGGATCCTCTGTCCTGCTGCTTCTACTGGGAAATGTCTTCAGTTATGGATGTCAAAATAGAGACGCAACCTGTGCTGCTGGGTATGCTCTGAAGGCGCAATAATGGTATGTTACTGAGATGACAGATTCATGATTATTTTTCACCATCATTTATAATGTGATGTGTGCGTTTTTAATGGACACATATGGTTTATTTTCATCCTCACTTTCTATCCAAGCACATCAGACATTTGGTCTGAAAATTTCCCATATTCATGACATATTTTTCCTTGGGCAGCAGGTAATATCTAGTGAATGACAAATGACCACATCATGGACAAAGCGGGCAGGCAGCTTTTTCTCATAAGAAGCTATTCTTTTTATATCCTCTCTATCTTTCCACTGACAAAACATAAATATGTATGCGCAGAACTAATGCAGGCTCAGTCTACCCAAGTTGGGGGGTGAGGAGCACCACCGTCTGCAGATACACGGTTGCTAGACAGAATGATTTTCCCTCTCGAGGGATTCTTTGTCACAGTGAAGCAATGAAGCTTTCGGCTTGTCATTGGGAGGGAGATGAGGACCCCTCTGGCTAAAAACAGTCAATGTGCAGGGAATGTAATTTGTCTGGTCCCAAATGCTGTAGGAGTGAATAGTTTTTTCTTGTATAAAATCCATCTCTTCCAAAGAGATGACTCAAAACTCTTGACTAATTTGTAGTTATCAAAGTCCTGTTCCTGAATACAGCTGCAAAAAGCCCCCTACTGAAGAGAGGGAGTCCTTTCATCAGGTAAAAGCAAGGGAAAGCTAGTTGGGGAGGGGTGGATGTCCTCAGAGAGAGCTAGAGCTCCTCCTGCCCCCCTGGGTGAGGGAGGGCCCATATATATAAAACGGCTGAACTCCAGAATCTCAGCAAATTCTAGAAAACATATTTCAACTTCATACAGAGATTCAAAATAAGCGTGGGAAAGGTCTGGAGGAAGGCAGATGTGTTGGGTTTGGCTTTCATGGGCTTTAGGAAGATATCTGGCAACAGGGGAAATTAAAGTGACATCATAAGATCAGGAAGCTGGTCAGGAGACCCCAGGCGTCTCTGACTTCCATGCCAGCACCCCATGCATAGGCTGTGCACGTGCCAATAGATGCACGGTATGAAGTATAAATAGACATATGGCACTGCAGAGCTGGCGCAGAGCAGGAGCATCGTGCAGAGTAGACGTCACTGGGGAGGTTAGGACCGCAGCCCACCGTTCCCTCCTTGGCATCGGCCTTTTGTGCCCAGAATCCTCCCATCACGCCTGACAGCAGCACGTCCTTCTGACAGATGGGCGTAAATGCATGCAACTTGGAAACCTAGCTGAGCATCAGTCACGTTTATTCAAGAGTAGCACTGCTGACCGGACTGGGGAGGGGGGTGAAAAGTTGCTCTGTCGTGAGGGTCTTTTTTTGCCTACAGTTTACCTAAAATGTTGTGATCTCTGTGTGTCTTCACCCCCTGGTCTCTAGTATTGGGCAAAACACTTGAGGTAGTTGGCTGTCGTTTGGGTGGCTTAACCATAGGTAATAGAAGTTGTTGCAGCTGGGGAAATAACTACAACAGGGCTTATAACGAGCAGTAGCACTGCAAATGCGCTAGGTGCTTTCCAGTGCGGATCCTGCCCTAGAGACCCAAGGAGAGGAGGGAAAGGGACCGCCTAGGATCAGAGTGGTGGCAGGCTTATGTCACCTTAGGTACACAATTTTCATTACATAGTTTAATCCTCTATCTTTCTCAATTTTGCTTTCAGACAAGAATGCATATTAGTTATTCGCACAATGAATTAACAATACAGATAAGCGGAGGGCTTAATAGATAGTGCTTTCTGGTGCTGTAAAAATAATGCTCCATGAGAAAAAAAGATAATAGTTTTGAAGATGGGCTTAGTCCTTCTGCATTCTGAATCACCACGCAAAGCAATATATGCTGTTGTTCTAAACTTGCATGTCTGTCGATATTGTTTGGGGAAAAAAAAGGATGTTGAAGAGCCTCTGAATATGCTTAGCATGTATTCTGCATTACACATTCAAATGGCATATTCCTATTGTAGCAGCATTGAATCCATGCTTTTTCCTCTTTTCTCTTTGTTTTCTCTTAACTCCTGGAAGTTAAGCAAAACTTTGCTCCCTTTCTGGAAGGAAGCAAAAGACAAAGATTTTTTTTTTTTTACAAATTGTTTGTAAATGGTACAGCACAGTATACGCCGCAAATTAACATGCGTTTACTTTAGGTGGGTTGTTTATGTAATGCTTTGTCAACACTGTGTCACATTCTTCTATGCTGTATTCAGACTAGATGATTTTACACTAGTCTCTTAGCATATTTCACTACAACAAATGTTTCTTTTAAATTCATTTCTTATTATTTTCTGAGCACCAAATATGCTCTGGGAGGATTCACTGCAGCATAGAACTCCAACAGATCAACAATGCTTTTGCTGAGTTACATTTCTTACATTTCTTTAACCCTCCTTTCTCCCAATAAAACAGTATTTTGACTACAGCTCTGTTTCTTCACCTTTACAGGCTGTGTTGCTGTTGCTCACCTCTTCTTAACTCTCCGTACCAAATAGTTCAGTCTAACAGTGGCTGCGAAAGATTAAAGTGTTCCTACTGAATAAATGTTGTGCAGCTGTGGACATTTCATGCCCAGAAGAGTCCTAAGGCTTCCTATTTAGACAAATGGTATTCTGAAAGCAATCACTGCTACTCTTTGCCAGCACCCAATTCTGGGAGGTAACAAATAGCACTTTGATGCTGCCGGGATCAGCCTTTATGGTGCCATATGCCAGCCAATTATCTCAGTGTCATTAGGCACAGAACTAGTGTTTCTCACATGCCCAGATCATGCAATTAGTGTACTATGTGAAATGGGATTGCAACGTAGGAAAGAAGAGTCAGAGGGTAGACCTGGCTTGTGCAGCCAGCTTTCAGTTTGCCAGGAAAAAGTAGCTATGCTGATGGTGGCTACCACAACCAGAAGCGGAAGCTCTTAACTCTGTGTTGGTGTATGTGTCCTAGAATCATAGACAAATTTAGGTTGAAAGGGACATCTGCAAACCATGTATTCCAGACTCCTGCTGTATCTTCTGCTCCCCCAAATTTGATATCATCCACAAACTTAGAAAGGATGCATTGCATCTAATAATCCAACTCACTGATAATGGTCTTCAGTAGCATCACCACCACCATGCTCTTGGTGTCTTGGGTCTAGCCATGTCTGTGCAGCACTCAGAGTGGGCTAATTTCTCTTGCCTTTTGAGTGAATTTATAGCCTGTTTTGGGAGAAGTGTATTGTGGCAGCTGGACTGTGACGAGTACGCAAATTTAAAGGTAATGCAGGTAGATCTGCAGCAGCATGAACACAGCCAGACGGAGTTGAGGGTTGATGCACAGCAACTAGAAAAACATGGTGCTTTCCTGAGACATGCTGGTATTTTTCTGAGCAATCCCCAGTTGCATTCTTTCTCCGAGTTGCTTTTTCCTCATCTCCCCTTGGATACCACCTGGTTTTCAGGAGACCAAGTTATTTGTATTTATATTTATAGGGGGAGGGAGAGGATCTAGGGGAAGTCTGGGGATTTCTGGCTGCTGTCAGTATTACAGGAGAGGAATCCAGGTTAGGTGAAAGCTGTAGCTGAATGACTCCGAGGTGCAGGAAGAGGAAAATGGAAACATTGGGGTGGGATGCAATCTCTGAATTACAATATCTGTCAGTGGACCCTAGGTCTCACCTAGGGCAACCCAGTAGACTGAGCCTTATGATTGCAGAGTTTTGTGCTGAAAAGGGTTTCTGACAGGAAAAGTTGCTGAACGTGTTTTGATTTTTGCTTGCCTCCATGTTCAGAGTGTGGTTATTGAGGAACCTTTTCTGTGATTCACTTAAAAGTTGCAGCAAAATCTAGCCTGAGATGAAATAAAAATCTGAAGCTATTATGAACTGCTTGGTGAATTATGAAAGACAGGCAAGTCTTCCTTGTCTCCATCTAAAATCAGTGGGGGGAGAGAGAGAGGAGCTCTTACAGAGGATGCTTTGAAGAGCTACATTAAGTTTCTCCTCCTGCTCTGATTTGTCCTCTGGAGGAACCTTCTCCTTCCCGCTGATTATGGATGATTATGCTCATTATGCCGAAGCTAGCCTTTGTGAGTCCACCCCCAGCCTTCATGATGGACAGTTACCGCAGCTCTGTTATTGGACTGGCTGGGTTGCAGCAAGAGAAGACAGGGGCTCCTTGTTCCTCCAGTGGATCTGCTCTTTGTCAGGCCATGTTGATTTTTGCTTTTCTCTGAGCTGTTTGCCTCTTACTCAAATGTTTGATAATTGAAGACTGTTGTGTATAAATGAGCAGTTGTATTATGATTATTCATTGCGTAAAGCCCCATTTATTCCCATGTTGCCAAAGAACATCTTAATTTCCTGTTACGCTTCTGCATCTGTTGCTCATTATAGTGTTTTTTAGTCAGATGTTTTGGTTCTTGGAAACGTGCGCCCTGAGCACATCTATCTCTTTGTGTATGGGGAAGGTGCACAAATGAAATCCTCTGGGGTTTTGAAGACATGGTACGTCAAATTGGGTGTTCCTGTGACCTTTTCTAACACTGAGTAACTACTGACCTTTCTGACCATCTCTTTCAATGAGAGCTGTCAGACACAACAGCCTTTTAAATGGGGCCAATACAAGTGTCCTCGCTGCAATGTTTGAAAGTAACCTTTTCTGAAAGTGGTGATATTTTAGGAGTTGCTTGACAGAGATGATTTTTTCAGAGGCTTACTCATGCAAGTAACCTCAATGCTCTCAATAAATGTAGCTGTCTGAGACAGCTTTGGGCTGTGGAGCTACTATTATTCTAGCAACTGCAAGCAAAAATTAGGCTTTCCTAGAAGCTGAAGCTTACGTGTGTGCTCCCGTAGTGGTTCTTGAGAGGTTAGGTGCAGCCCTGAGGTTATTCCCCTAGCCTCTACATAGTTCATTCTCTCCATTTATGTTTTTCTAGGGAATGGTTATTATTTAAGTATCCCTCCTTCTGCTCTTCTAATCGCGCCTTACTAGAAAATAGCATTCATTAGTGCTTGTTCACTTGTTGTAAGGATTGGATTCAAGATCATTACAGAATTACTCCTCTGCTTTAACAGAGATGTCAAACCAGTATTTCTCTCACCATTACACAGTGAGAAGCTTTTGAAGGTTGGTCTTCTCAAGCTGTGAGAGCAATTTTAAAACTAACAGGAATGTAAATTATATAAAACATTTCTCATTTGTCCTGTCCATGAAAAGCCAGCATGCATTCGTGCGTGCTGCAGACCTGTTTTCCAATCTCTCGTTCCATCACCTAGTCACTATAATTATTATTTCCTTCTGAGCATAATCTTTTGAATAACTTAGCGTAAATAAGAATATTTAAGTCTGAATGATAGGCTTTCATGTCTTTAGTAAATCATTTGGTCATTATGTGCTACTCATATAGGAGAGACCACCAAATGTCACAGACTCTAACCTGACAAGTACAAAGCAGAAGTAAACAAAGTATTGGTAAAGGAATATGACTTTCTAATGAGATTATGTGAATTATGGCAAAGCCATCTCTTCTTCACATTAATTCCACATCCCCGCCCCTCCTTATTGCTTTGAATTCAGCTCTGTCATCTTCTGCTGCTGACACATTTGCAATCCTTTCTTTCTGGTTAAAGTTGTGTGAATAATCAGGTTATTTTTGTTTTGCTTTTTTAATTCCATTGCTGAAGAGAAACATTTTTTGGGAAAATGATTTGTGGTGCCAAATGAAACATTTTGATTAACTTGAAAACAAACACTTCGCTTCTGGACCTGTTTTACTCTTCCAAAAATACAGTGGATTTTTTTTTTTTAATGGACATGAGAATGTTTGCTTTAGAAATAAGATGGTTTTGACTTGTCAGAAATTTTCACTTATATTTTTGCATGTTTCAAATTGACCGGAATTTCACATCAGTTTTCTTGCTCTGGAGCAGTGATTTTTAAGTGAATTAATTCTCTCTTCAAAGGGGTTTCCCTGCTCTTCTAATAGTTAACCCACACACTTCTTATAAAGCCTTCTCGTCACCTGTTTCACCTGCTCAGTTGCTTTCTTCACAAGGTCTCCTTACAAGGAGCTACTCTAACCACTCTTGGTCCATCCTTTTATTTTCTGTAGCCATGAAGGTGAAAAGCCTGACAGATGTGGAAAGTCTCCTCTTTCTCACTTACAGGCTGAGGAGAGATGTGTGGCTACGGTGCAAGGCTCCCCACACTGCACCATCCCCGGTCGCAGGCTGACCTGAGGTGGGCAGTCGTCCCTAGCGAGGAAAGGGCATTCAGCTCTGTCCTGGACCAGCCTGCGCTTCACTGCACCTAACTTCTTGTTTGGTGACGTTTTGTAAGGAAGAGCTCCTGTCCTCTGGAGCCTGGGCTGAGGTCCTTGGACCTGCTTCACCTGAAGGTGAATAAGGAAAGCATTCTCCAGTGAAGCACTGACTCTTCCTGGCAAACTAAGACCTGTTTCTGCAAGCTGTTAAGAGAGAATTCCCACTGGAGTCATTACATGTGCTGCACTTGGGTTTGCTATCACGCCCTAATATTTTTCCATATTGAGGCATGCAATTCTCCAAAGTGTTTTTTTCCTTTTCATACTTTCCTTGCTTTTGTTTAGCTTTCTTCTTTTTATGTTAGTAGGCAGTCTTTGTAACTAGACCCATTTTAATATATTGGTGTATTTAACTGAGAAAGCAGTTTTATAGATCTTTCTAATGTTATGGCAACCTGTCATTTCAGCTCTTAGTCGGGTATCAATTTAGTGACCTCTTTCTTTTTTTATTAACCAAGCTATAATCTAGCTTCTTCCATCACTTTAGTCATAAATCTTATTGTTTGGAACTAAATAGAAAAATTTCTTCCTTTCTCATCTTGTGTTAGCTCTCTAATAGTTTCTGGGCATTTATTACTTACATATTCCATTTTCTAATTTAATTACTTTGCTTTCTAATTTTCCGTGATGTGCTCCCTCTTTTTAATTTGGCTGAGTAAATTATGCAGTGCTCTGTGAGGACAATTCTTAATAAGAGCTTATGATCAGGAAAGGGACTCTGAAATGACATCACAGATTTTCCTTATTTGTTCCCTATTGGTGTCTTCCCTATCAAACCCATTCCGCGTATACGTTGAAAGATTTTCTGTAAATCAAACTGTGTTGTTTTGGCCTTCTATTGTCTGTCTTACTATCCCCAGAATAAGCTGGTGCAAAGACTTAGCTGTTGAGATTTTAGGCATGCAAATATACAAGATAGTTTCTTGTTGGATGCCTTCAGTTTTCCTGTACCCCTGGGGACCAGTTAAAATTTACAATTATGTAAGTGAGCAAGAGGAAAATGGATGGATTCTTGAAAAGTCAGCAAATAATAACAGGCTTTGAAGAATAAGCATGTTCTTATATCCATCCACATTCAAGTGAACACTGAGGCATAGATTAGTGAGATGCAAACCAAAAAATGAGTGTGACAAACATCAGCTTTAACACCTTGCTGAATTACTGCCTTTAGTACCCCTAGGTGTATCTGGATCTGAGCCAGCTGCCTAAAAATGGAGAGGAGGGTCACATCAAGATGTAGGTGACACCAAACCTAGGGACTGTTGGGAGCCTTGAACATGGGAGCTGGAAACATTTCAGCCCCTGTTTCCTTGGCTGGGCTTTTTCCATGTGAAGCCCTGATCTAAAGCAGGCGCCTCTGCTTGCGGCAGAGGTGGGGCTGTTCCCAGGATGCCCAAAGTGGGGGATACGGCTGTGCACAGTGCAAGAGCCTGAAAGCCAGGGTGGGGGACGGATGAGGCTGTTGTCTGAAAAACTGCCAACTGCAGGTCATGTCTTCTCAACAGGCTTGTCTGACTTTTGAGGATATTCAGGCAACACATGAGGCTTTGATGGGGGTTCTCTCATGTGACAAAATGTCGTGCTCTGGTTCTGATGAAGGGTACCATCCCATGATAGGTATGCTGGTTATTCTGCCATTCCTTACGTGACATAAGTACAGCTGCCTTCTCAGAAATATGTGGTGTTACCAAAACCAGAAAGGTGGTAGCTATTGCTTCAAATCTGTTTTATCTACCACTTCAAAATGCAGTTAGCTAAAATGGCACATACTTGATGCTAGAAAATTCTTAAATATTTATACCTTCTGATGGATCTATGGAGAGGGTAAGTGCAGAAATGAGGTGCGTGTCCCATTCCAAGTCTTTCCAATATCTTTTCAAGTAAAAGACATCTGAAGGCTAGGAGTGGAGGAGAAGATGGTTTAACCTCAGTATGTTTAACCTGGTAAAGATCTGATGTAAATGTAAAAGTAAAAAACACCATTGTGTGTGTTTCTGGCAGAGTATGCTGAATTCCTGCCACAAAATACCTGTTAACTTTGCGTATCTCCGTCAGGAAGTATCTCAGCTCTGCTATTCCCTTTGTGACTGTCATTTGTAATGTTACATTATTGTACTGTCTAATGAAGTGTTTATGGAATCTCTTCTTTGGGAAAGATCAGAAGCAGAATAATGACACTTCTATTGAAGTCTGCTTCCTCAAATATCATGCTAAAAAAGGAACAGGCTTTCTTTAGATAGGGGAGCACTGTGGGAGAGCTGAGAGAGATGTTAACCATACACATGCTGGAATGGGGATCAGTGCAGGATGCCCACTAAAGACTTGCCGTGCTCTGTGGGTGCTCCCATGGCTTTCGGAGGCACTTGTAACTCCACCAAACCTCACTTGGCTCCTCAGAGAGCTGTGTCTATAATTCACGAATAAGCAGAGTGATCCCTTCATTTAGGGGTGTGTTGTGCTGCTAAACTTTCTGCAAGGAATGACGGTTCTGTCTTGCTGTTCATGTTAATTCATCTCACCAGGAGTTCTCTGGTTTCTAGGAGTTGTGTTACTGGTGTAACAAAACCCAGGAGATGACTAGAAGTGGAGGTGGGAACTACCAATTTGAAGTTAAATGTTTGTTGCAGGACTTCTGAACACTTGCGACAGTGGTGGGGCAACCACATAACCACCCAGGGGGATGGCAGAAGGTCTGCTTGGTTGACATCAAAAAGCGTGCCTCCACTCCCATTTCTTTTGTGGTAATCCTTCTGCTTTTTATCTTTTCAGCACATATAAGGCTGAGGTAGGTTTAAGGCCATTTTATTTCAGCTTATCCTTTACATACAAATGAACTGACAAACCCACTACCTTTGAACTATAATTTACTGCATAATTCTAATAATGTACAAATGGTTTTGCGTTTCTTCTGATTAACTTATTTTTCTTGTTAGCTTCAAGAATATATTGAGATAAAAAGAGAAAGAAGTCTACACACAATCTTTTTAATGATACATCCGCCATTTATAATTTGACATGAACCTGTTATACCCCTTAACTGTATTTAAAATGTTTGGTATTTTGTACAACATAAAGCTTGGTATCTAGATCAATAGTGTTGTCCATTTTATAGAGTAACCGAACTGACTTATTAAAATCAAATTAGGTATTGGTCTTATTCTGTCTTTCCTCTTTTTTAAGTCCACTGAAGGAAAGAATACTAGGCTAGAGGCAAACAGGAGAGAGAATAAGACAAGACAGCAGGCAAAAAAGGAACATAAAGAATGGCAAGGAAACGAGTTGAGAAGGTCTGCGTGAGGCAGTCAGGGTTAGCGGAAACATTTCCTGTCCTTTCTCCAGAGGATTATGGACAAGTATGTGTACCATTTTCCAAGACCTTTGGGCATTTATATCACAATGTGTAGTTCTTCCAGGGCTGACAAGGCTGGCAAGGTCTGTACTCCACCAACTTCTTCAGGACTGGGCTTTTTTTGGGTCTCACTTCCATAACACCAGTCTTGAACGACTGCTCTCCTGAGCTCAACAGTGCTTTTTTCCCCTTCCCTGCATTTATCCCATTTTGATTTAGCACCCATCAAGCTTAAAAATAGATCGCTAGTTTTGAGTACAGCTTCATTTGGTATGAAAAAGTGCTTTCTGCCTGTGAGTTCTGTCCAGAACAACTGAATGTGGGGACATACACAGAGAATAAATTATACCAAGAGCTTCTGTCATTGCAGAACTTTATTAGGACTGTTGCTGGAGACTGGAGTTACCTTAGATTACGTTAAATTCTTTGTAGTTCCTTGAAGTGTTTCTGCATTTAAATTACTCACCAAAAAGTAAAAAACAGCAACAACAAAACTCTAAAACCATTATCTTGATCAGATAGATGGCTTAGTCTCGTGTTTGTCTAATATCCCTGGTAGGATCTCCTCTATCTGTGCAGCTGAACAGAGTCAAGATGTTATCTCAGTCCGTGTGCTTGCAGGACTCAACATGGAGAAGAAAATCCAGAACCCTTTCCACCACAGTAAACCAGCAGGGCATGTCCACAGCTACATGCTCGCTGTTTGCTTATCATCAACGTGACATGAATCAACTCTGAAATGGAAGCTGCATGGCTCAGCATAGTCCTCCATGTCGCTGGTAGAGTATACTGTTATTTCAGGCTTAGCTGCATGCTAAACACCTGTATGGCTTCCAGTCTGCTCAGAGAGGCTGATCTCTGAGCAGTAGGGCTTCTTTGTGCATCGTTTCCCCATATCCTGTGCTTGAGTTAGGCATAACTCTGTCGGTGGAAGGCCCATTACAATCCATGGGACGATGTCCTCTGGCTTTTGGTGTGAGTTGTTTCTTGGGGTTCTTGCCCCAGAGTTTGCATGTTTCAGCTGCTGTTACTGAGGACGACTCTGTCAGCCCTTTCTGAAGTATGAGAGTCCCTCAGGGTACATGCCTTTGCCCAAAAGGAGCATGCATTTTCCTTAGGAACATTATTCTGTTCTTTTAGAAATCAAAGACATAGCATAAAAACATTATTTTCTGAAAAGAATCCTGGCAGCTGGTTGTGCTGTTAACTCTACAAGACTATTTTGTGAAAGTATCAATTCATATAATTAATGGGGTGAATATTTAAATATATTTGTTTTCCTCTGTATTTCCATTGCAGTGGCAGTGAAGCCATCAACAAATTTGTTTGCTGTAATGGAAAATATTGTTCAGCCCTTTATGCCGTCCATTATTTAGCACCCATCATTAAAAAAATCCTGTAGTCATTAATAATCTTGAAAGGGCTTGTTATGCTGAAATGTACGGCATTAGAATACACATTACAGTTACCTTGAAGTCCCAGGCACCAATATCAATCACTCGGTATCCTGTCATTATTCAGCAATGCCATAATTTTGTATGCTGACTTGTCACTCCTGCCAGAGAGTGGGTGCATGTGGAAAAATATTTTAATTGCATTTGCAGCATGTGGCAGAGTTGAAATGATGACTGATCAGGTGAAGAAAGGAGGAACCTTTGTCTATGCTGCAATTAAAAACAGCTTTTGTTTGTGCTGTATATAAAGAAAGCTTAGTCTTGGAGAGGCTCCAAGTATTCAAAGGGTTTTTGAATGACACTGTTTCTACCTCAGTCCCAGAAACTCAAAGAAAAGCAAATTAATAAAATATGTGATTTAGAAATATTTTACTGAAGTCTGAACCCAAACATTCAAGACTTTCTTTATGGGACCATAACTGCATCCCAATGCTTAGGCCCTGCTTTTCCTGTCACCTCACTGTTGGCACTATAAATGATGGGCCCCAGTGCTGCAAACCGACAAATGTGTCCATAGTTTTGGTCACCTGCGAGACCTAGCATTTGCTTATTGGGAATCCCGAGTTCAGTGCTGTGTGCTGGAGAAGGAGCATTGCCCTTCTTTTCTGATCCCTCTGGCACTGGTGCTGTGTGTTCACATATACCAGCTCTAGCATCTTTGCCCCTTTTCTTCTAACGTTTTGCCACTATTGGCAAATGTTAAAGCCACAGAAAATAGTTTTTCAGTTATACTTGTTGTTCCTGATCTGGCTTATCATAGTTTTGATTCCAAAGGTTTAGCCTGATTCTGTTAATTCAAAGCAGGATGAACTCCACTGATACGTAATGCAAAATTATCATTATATCAGGGTAAGGATATTTGTACAATATTTTACCATTGTACAGGCTGTGGAGATAGTCTGCACCTTACGCACAAAGATGAGAAGTAACGGTAGTTTTGTTATTAACTTCTGCTCCCTAAACCTCTGAATGGCCCAAATAAACTCCTTTATTTAGCTGGAGAAGCCAATGCTGTGGCAGAACAACAAGCTGTGAGTGCTCACCCAAATGGAATTTTAAGGCTTTCACCTAAACAGCAGCGTGCCCTAAGGTCAAGCAGAGTTAGGCTTTGCTAAGAAATTCAAAACAAATACTAAACCGTTCCTTATCTGTATAAATAAAAGAGGAGTGGGACTGCTGTACAGTGAAGAGGGCATTGCAGAAAATCTGGGTCTGGCCCCTAAATTATGTTGAGACTTTACCTTACCTTTCATAAGGGTTACGGTGTAGGTGAACAATATACTTTATTTTCCACTGTAGCAGGCCATTGCTCTGGTGGGCCAAATGATTGTGCATGCATTTGAAGCAGTGGCTGTTTCAGCGTGCACAAAAATGGCAATGTCTGGAGGTGACAAGTTTTACTGACCTAGCCCATGCACAGTGTTTTCTTTCCCTCACCATTGGATGAGCTGGAGAGAAGCACAGCTGGAAGAGATTTTCTTTGTCATCTGGCCCACAGTTTCTCCTTTTCCATGGCTGTGAAGCCCTCTGGGGAAGGATGGCCAGAAGTTCATGAACTTCGGGAACTGTCCGTGTAGGCTGAACACAGGCTGTGGGTCATAGGTTGGAGGGCAGAGTGAAAAGGCAGAACTAGCGGAGAAGGTATGAAATGGGAAATTATCATTACCTGGGAGATACCAAAATGAGTTAAATCTGCTCAGTTTGAACTTAATCCACTTGGTTTGTGGAGACTGGATGTTTTTCATATCAGAATACTTGGAGAATTGAAATTCTGACTCTGTTTTCAGAAAGCTGAAATTCCAAATTCAGTGACGGATTTATGATCAGGCTGCTGTATTAGGGCAGAATTCTGCAATTGGGTTATTTATAGAGTACAGTATATCTGTATTTGAAAAGGGGTAAAAATAGCCTACAGAAATAAATATTTATTTGGTTTTGGAATTGTACAGGTTTTAGAATGACTTTTGAAAGAAAGAACAGTTGAAGACACAGAGGTAAATGGCAGAAAGGGATGGAATTCAGTATGCACTTGCCAGTGGTGGACTCGATCAGACTACGTGACAATTTTCTTGGCTACATAACTAATATTTTAGAAAAATGAGGAATGGAAGTTTTAATCCAGTTAGATTTCGTGAAATTGTGGTGTTATGTGAGAGATTATTTTTTTAACCTGGAGGAGATGGGGACCAAAATTAGAAAAGGAAGGTGACTGATGGAGAGGCCACAACAGGATGTGAGGAAAGTTTTCTAGTTTTCTACAGGAGTTCCTCACGTTCTTGGGGCTGATATTGTTAGTGAATTTGGCAGATAGAATAGGAAGAACAAAAAAGTGATAACTACAAACATTCAGAAAGTCCCATCAGTGCAGAGGAGTGTAGGACAATATAGGAAAAACACTTAATGACTGAGGGATGGAGTAACTACAGTGGGATGAAATTTAGCAGTATAAGTGCGAAGTTGAATATCTGTATGTTTAATAACAAGATAATATTTTATAATTTTATAATGTGGCAGTGACAGAAGAAGAGAAAGTCTTAGGCATGCTGTTCATTCACATGAAATGAGTAGTAGTGAAAAAGGGCAATTGCCATCCTAGGAAGTGTCAGGCAAGACATTTTAGAGGCAAGATTTTGAAGAAGCCATTGCTCAAGTCCCCATGTAGAGTACTACACCATTCATATTCAAGAAATTTTGAACAAAGGCAGAGAAGAACAGGTAGATTCACTGGGGATTAGAAGATCCAGGCTCACTATCCCAAAATGAAAGCTTCGAGTGAATGTGATGGCTGCCAGTAAATATATCAGAGAAGTAAATACAAGAGAATCAGCCAATTAAGCTGATGGACAGTGTATCTGAAATGAAGGGTTTTACCTGGCCAGGAATAAGTTTTGACTGGAGAGGGGACTGTGTTAACCATCAGAGCAAGGAGTTTCAGGAAATGATTTCTCAGAAGGTAATGGAGGGCCAGACACACAACTAGTTTTCAGATGGGCTTGACATGTTTGAGAGAGACAATCTGGTATCTGATTTGATATTTGAGAAATTATATGATTGCTTTTGCCAGTGGCTGACTGTTTCTAGCTCAATGATTTCTCTCTGTTCTATGTCTACACTGATGTATCTGATTTAGAACGCGGTTAAGAAGTGGGAAAGCACTCTCACATACACTGATGCTACTTCACTGTTGTAAAAATATTTTTACAACCTAATGATGATTTCATAATTCCCCAGTGGGGGGATGAAGTGGAGACACAGTGGTTTTGTGTACTGTCATCTCCTCTTATTGGGAATACAATAGTAATGACTAACGAGAAGGGAAGTGTGTTTGACATTCTTCATTATGGCCACAACATTTTCAGTGATGGGAGATAAACAAATGATTACACCTGCTGGAGTCTGTGTGGGCAGAGATTGTTTTGAAGTCATGTCTGTCTTATCCATTTGTGGTGTCAGCACCCTTGGGTATATCATACAGGCTTTTGCCCTCTGAAGTGGATGCTATTGCTTCCAGTATGTTTTCCCACCTTTAGGGAGAAGTGCCATTCTTAGTTTAATCTTAATGCTTTTGTGCAAGACCATGACACTATAAAATCCTAATTCTTTGCTATAGCGGCTGTCCTCTTGCAATTTAAAAATTCAGAAGAAAATGAAATAGGGCTATTTCAATAAACTTCATAATCTCTGAGGCATCACAGTCAGAAATTAATGACTCATTTGAGAGAACTTCAACAGAAGAACACGTCATCACTAGCCAATTTCCAGTTAAATACCATTTGAATTGATGCTGTGACTTCAGCTAGACAAAATTTCTGTTCCCTTGAGAAAACTCATGGTTTTTACTGGGTTCTGTGTTTAAGGATCTATCTGTACAGCCAGATTACAAATCCTCTGACACACTTAACAGATAGCTGTGTGTTCTTTGACCATAGGTGTGTTTGCATAATCCTATTATGAGTACAGTGGAGTTAAGCCTATGTATCAAGAAGAGAATGTGTCCCTTACTGCATCACGTTAAAAATACAATGAATGAGAGCAAATTGTGGACTGTCTATAGGTCTTTTTCTAATGCCTTCTTGGTTTGAAATTGGCCTCACTTGGTAACATGGTCCCTTTGTGTTTCACGTTGCTGGTAATGTTTAAAGATGGAGTACAGAACCAAGGGTGTTCTTGCACAAATGCTACCATCTCTCTGAGGCTACAGATTGTGATTTCACACTGTCTGGTGAACTAAATAGCAGTCATTTGAGGCATTATATTTCCTTTCAAAAATACTTTGACTAGGGAACATTAAAACCCAGTTTTTCAAAATTGGAATACTTCCATTCAGTAATCCCTGTGTAATCTCTCTATCTGGAAGCCACGGGATTGCTCTCAGTCTGAGGGCAAGCAGTTTTGTCCTTACAGTGAAATAGAAGAATGTGGGTTCTCTTAAAAACTGATACTGTTTACAGGAGAGTTGCATGTGCAGCATCCCTCCTAGAACTCTCATTAGTTTTTTTATTGTGAGGCGAGATTGTTTGATTAGTCTTTTCTGTTGGAGTTGCCAAGTTCCTTGCAGTTTCTTGAGTGGTTATTAGAGCTCTGTGACAAATTGACTTTTATGATTCAATGGATGGACCAAAGGAAAGATGAGGAAGGCAAAATGCATTCACCTGAAAGGAAAAGGTTTTGTTTGTTTTGTTTCCTCAGGAAACATTTTGTTACAATTAATGATTTCATTCTGAGAAAGTTGAAAAGAAATTTTTCCCCCATTATTTCCCCATCCCCATTTTTTTTTGACTGCAAGTATAATTTGACATAAAACCATGGAAGATCAAGAAGAATGAGCTCAAGCTGGTGAAGAAAAAAGCCATTGGACAACAGAGGGTGGAACATCTGTCATGTAAGAGGAGAAGAGAAGACTTTGACTTTCTTAAGTGTACTGAATGAAGATTGAGACAAGATGCAACTGAAGGCTATCAGGGACATAAAAACAAGAGAGAGTAAAACATTTAAGCTAAATGAGAGCTGGCATAAGTACAAATAAGCATAAGGAAACCATGAACTGATTTGGGCTGAAATTTAGAGAATGGTTTGTAACTCCCAAAAGAATGAACGTCAGAAGCAGCTTTTCTGATTGGAGCAATAGAGACAAAATAAAAAATAAGATAAATTTTAAGATGAATAAATTTCTTTGTAGGATTATATGGTGAAGTTGCCTATGGTAGCAGAGGACTAAGCTATATGACTGCACATTTCTTGCTAGTCTCATCTTCCTATAAACAATTTTGTGAATGGCCATTTTGGAAAAAGAATCTATCTGAAAATTTTACCTAGTTCTAGTGGTGACTGTCACAGATGAAATAGTGCTGAGTGAGTAGGTAAGTCAGTGACAAAGTACCCATGGGGTTGGGATGTGAAGATTGGAAAACTTAACTGCATGGTGTAACGTAAGGAACCTGAGGAATTTAAATCTTTGGGCTAAATAGATGGTACTTGGCACACTTGGTTGTGAGATGCTGAAGAGAAACTGGGATACAGGAATTTATTATCTGAGCAGCAAATGAATGATGGGTGGGGAGAAGCTGCCTTCCCCATGGTTGAAGGTGGTTGATTAGTTGGGAAGGGTGAGACTGCGTTACTGCATTGTGATAGATAATAATTTGCTGATAAGACTCTATGGTGGGACTAGAGGACAGTCTAGGCAGGTCCTGAAAATGGCAAATCATTTAAGCTTTAAGGCAAAATAATGTAGTCAGAGAGCCAAATGGAGGAGTGGGCAAGCTTTTTGGTTTGTTCTGTTGTGGTTTTAAGTACAGAAAAGGCTATGTACATTTGTATTGAGAAAGTTCAGGAAGAGGAGGGGAAGGGAATGGAGAGAAAAGAGTGGGTCTGCGGGAGACCAAGAGAAGGAATGTGAGGCACTGGGCAAGCAGAGAAGCCAGAGGAAGATAGCAGGGCTCAACTATCAGCTTTTGTGGCAGGGAAGAAAGACAGGAGAGTTGGGGGGAGGGAGACGGACAGCAGGGAAGGGACAGATCATTTTAAACATATTCTTTTTGGGGAAGCCACTGAAATCTGTGGAAATGATACTGGAGCAAGAGGAGAAGACGACTCAAAGAGAGAGGTAGTGAAAATCTGGAGATTTCCCTGAGGGATGCTGGGTATATCCAAGAGCTGAGACGGAGGACATGGATGTGGGGGGAATAAGTAAGGACTAGTGACTCCGGGATGGGCACTGTAAAAGGATATAGGTATCCTATCTTGTGTGAAGAGACTTTGCAGAGCTTTGTTGTCCAGGATATAATCATTCTAGATAGATGTATCCCGGTGACAGTGTCTGCACATACCACAGGTACAGGTGCCAGATACTGTCACTCTTTGTTTACCATGAGTAAATGAACATTATTTTCTGAGTTGGTTTTCTTAATTGCCAATTACCATGAGAAAGAACAGCTGAATTTCACCTTGCATGTTGTTTAGTTACAATTAATGTTATACTTGAGATATCTTCTCCAAACCTTTAATTTCATGAACGGTACTTCTCTTTCCTTTATTCTGAAGCGTGAAAGGGAATCATAAATCTTCTGATAGCTCCCCAGCCTATGAGATGCAAGTGGAACTTTATGTGATCTCTTCAGTGAGTTGATTTGATCTCATCTGTGGACCGCTTCGCACTTGACTTGCCAAAAAGAGATTCTTTTGCTATTTAGCTTTCTCCAAGGAATATTTTTAACCTTATTTTCTGCAACGCCTTTACATGCACTCTTTTTGCAGTGACTTTTACTCTCCAAAGGAGATGTGCTGTTGCCAGTTTTCACAAATTTTTTCATTAGTTTCTTTTTCTTTTTTTAAGAAAGAAACAAAAATTTGAGATTTTTAATACTCAAAGATATAGAAGACTTGATTATCAGGAGTCAGAAGGCAATTAAAATGAATTACACATTTTATTTCCTGTTGTTTAGTTTCCTGAATGTATTTTGGTCATGCATATGGCTATTTTTTTGGTGGGAGGGAGGCGACTGGTCCTTATTTTCCAATACTTCGGGTAATCAATACTTGAATCAATTCAGAAAGCACCATCTGTGCACGTAGAGCAGCTATGCAAGTAAATGTTATCTTCACATGTTGTGAGACCACAAGTAAAACACTAAGGAAAATAAACCTCTAAATCCCATTCTTCAGTACGTTTATACAGAATGAGGAGATTTCTCCTGACAAGAAATCAAAAAAATTCTTGTCAGGGTTCTGGAAAATAGTCAGAGTTGACAGATGGCATACCTAGCTTCAGATGTGGATATAGACAAAGGGAATCCACTTTATCACAGGGAGAGGGAAGCAAATGGGATTAAAGAACTGCCCAGAAACAAAATTTGTTTTCCATGAAATGGAGTGATTCATTTTCTTTAATATATTTTTTAATTTGTGTGTTCTTCAAACGTCTGCTCAAGCAGAAGCAGAAAATCAAAAGGCCCTGAGACAGACAGTTCTGCCTGGGTTGTCTTGGCTCAATTAAAACTAGAAACTCTGAAGAAAAACTGTCCAGTCCAGAACTGCAGAATTCGTGGTTGCCAGCTATCCCTATTTGTACCATTTTCCCCTTTCTAAGTCCCCCTCTCAACTTTCCACTCCACACTTTTTCTGCTCCAGTGTTGCTTATTGCTAGCCAGTCTTGCAAACAGTTTTAATTGACTATTATTTTTTAAAGCATGCTGCTGCTCACTAATGACGGATTGTGATAATAAAGGGAAATGGTGTATCTTCTGGAAATGAATCAAGGTAACTGACCCACATAATGTTGATGAAATATTAGCTGGTCATTCTGATGTTAATAACATTGCAAGACGAGTCCTGGGGTCTCTGACATCTTCATGTTTGTCAAAATATTTTAGTTGTTATTCATCTGCAGTGCTATACTGTCTAATTTCTTTTTATTAATGAAATGTTAAATAGAAACCTGTATTTCTCACATTAGCTTCTGTCTCTATGGAGATTTCTTTTGAATGTCACTCAGAAAAAAGCATCAGCATTGAAGTTTAATGAAAATGAATAAGCAAAAAAATGCTCATTACTTTTGTGATACTTAATAACACAGATGTGTTCTCTTTATCACATTTATTTAGTATAATTACATTGAGTACTTGAGATTTCAAGCTTCTGTTGCAGCTTTATTCATAAGAACAAAAAGATTTGATACTTCCAGGTCCTAATACCTGTGATGTAACTATACAGTGGAGACTACAATTTACCTCTGTTCTAACAAAAGAGCACTTGGCTTATGTACTGGAATTAAATGAATTGAAGCTTTATCCGTATAGCGCATTTATGCAACAAATACTTGAAGACTTGATTTCCCCCATAGGTACCTGTTTAGGAAAAGCTTTTCTCAAACAAGATCCTCTTCAGATCTGAAGACATACATTCCTTCTGTATTATTTATTTCTTGCAGGGGTGAAAGAGATAGAGAATGGAAATTGTTTCCATTTCAGATTTTCATAGTGATTACACCATGCACTCCCTGCTGGGTACATAATAAACGAAATGAGGCTTTGAGAGACACTCACTGTTTTTAGCTCCTGCTGTACTTCACAGAAACAGCAGTAGTTTCTGTCATGTATAGGGCCACTTTGGGTCCTCTGAAGAGGACTCCCAATCTTCAGAAGTATGTGATAACGAAAGTATATTTTTTAATATAACAGATTTGAGAAATAAAAGGTGTCTCTTGGCATTTCTATTCTACTCCCTTCATGCTCTCCTCCCCCCTTTTTTTTTTTGTGCTGAATGTGATATGGTGTTCATTTGCTTGCATTGTAACTGCCACTGCTTGTTTTCTGTACTTTACTAGCATTGCAGAATATCAAGGTGGGGGGGAAGGGGAAAAGAGGTTTCTCTATGGCCATTAAAAACACCCCTGGCATTCCTCTTGGGAAAATTCACTTTACTTGTTCTGGTTGCATTTCACTATTTTTCTCATAAGACTTTTGATATTTTATCTTTAGT
Organism: Fregata magnificens; assembly: GCA_013389945.1. Classification (NCBI taxonomy): domain Eukaryota; kingdom Metazoa; phylum Chordata; class Aves; order Suliformes; family Fregatidae; genus Fregata; species Fregata magnificens. The sequence goes on along the minus strand of WAAD01003971.1, from coordinate 39,506 downwards.
TTTCTTCAACCTTCCTGTATAGTTAGTCCCATCCTTATTTCTTACTATTCTGCTCAATTCTTTATTTCAAAATTGTACTGTAATGGTATATTTGCTTCACTCTCTACTTGCTTTGTTTATTTCTTTTTATTAATGATTTTCTACAGATCCTTACAACGTGTTCATTTCTAAACTGCAGGTTTATAACTTGGAGTCTTCTTGAGATAGCATGTCTGGATCACTGAATGGGTGGGGAACTTCCTTTGCTTTCCTTCAGCTGACTCTTTCTTCCTGTTTCCTTGCCACTATGACTGGGAAGTAATTTGGGATACAAACTGGCAAGACTCTGGAGTACATGAAAATAAACAACTTGGTTAGCAGAATGAAAAAAAGGGCAAGAGATACCCAATGATACTTGGGCTTCTTGATAAAATTCCATGTTTCAACCCATGTGCTTGAATGCCTACTCTTCCATAATACTCTGGAAAAAAATCTGTAATTGAAATGAAATTGCAAGAGCTGAGAAAGAACTTCTAAAATTGCATGGCGTGCTCTCTACTTTTTTGATTTCCACTACTGTGATATCCAGGCACTCTGCAGTCTTTGGTGCATATTCCAGAGAAGCAGGTGTTATTGCTAGGAGGTAGGTGTTTTCTTTCCAATTTTACACATAGTTACTGAGAATACAGCAATTTAGGTGGCAGAAGCTGCAAAAATGTTTAAATGACCTTTAAATTCTAGCATATAGTGACACAGAAAAATGTGTCAGAACAAGGATTCAGTCTCAGGTTTTCTGTGCTTGGGTTAAAGTCTAAGGTGTTGGATTATCTTTTGTGTTGTGATGAAATAGCACCGTTGTATTTGTGCTGTTACTTTCACTTTACTCAGATAAGATGAATTAGAGAGGAAGGCAGGATATGAGAGTAACATGGTGAGCGTAATGGGTAGACTCAGTGTGAACCAGGAAAAAAAAAATCCCGTGCTTAATTTCCAGTCAGTGTTTCTGTAGGCTGGGTTCTTAAAACAATACGAAATTACTTTTTACTCACGAAAACTTGATTTTGAAGTTATGTGAATTTAATGTGAGTTGACTTTGTTGAATGATGTGCTGGAAAGGACATTGAAGCCTTGACCGGAGAATTTTGGCGCTTCCTTCTGGTTGTCAGGCTGAGAACACCATGTGAAAAGCTGTCCTTACAACCTCCGTCTATTTTCTTTAAATGCAAAACTAAGGGGAAAAGGGTGGAAAGTTAGCAGTTGTTTGGGTTTTTTTTTTACTTGGTTAGGCTTTGTGTAATCATTCAGGTCAAAATTTAAATGGTTCATATGGTTTACCTGATCTTTGCTTTGTGTCAGTGATATTTCATCTGATCCTGATCTTATTCCCATAGAAGAAGCTGCCTGCTTGCTCCTTGTGCTACTGGCTCGAGCCGTCTTGATCAATTGTACTGGAAGTTACTTCTGGGGGAACAGGAGAAAGGGTCTGCTTGTAAAAGTTTGTTGTACTTCTGTTGTATTTGCTATTTTATTACTGTGATTAACCTTATCTATTTTCCTTTATAGTCAATACAATTACATTTATTCTAGCTTTAGAGAGGTTATAGATTCAGAGATATTTCCTCTATTTAAAACAAGGAAAGCTTCTAGAATCAGACTTACATTTTTTGAGTGGGTCTGTTGTACCTTTCAGTAAAACACCAGGCTGACCCCCTGTAGGAGTCTTAGCAATGGTATATACGCAAGTACCAGCATGTCTACTGTTGAACACCATGTAGATACTTTTGAAGGAATGAGGTAGGTTTTCCACAAAATGGAACAATTGCGGTGAAAAATACAGAGAAAGGAAAATATTACAACACTTCAAAAATGCACACAGTAAGAGAGTTTTTTTTCTTCACTAAATACATTTTTAAGCTGAGTTTATGCTGCCTCTTGCTTCTCTGCACAAGGTCATGTCAAGGTGAAGAGATGTGTCAATGAATTGAACATGAGTGCAGAGATGGGTATTCATCTAGTCTCCAGCCTGTGACAAGACACGTACATTTGCAAGAAACCATGATTCCTAAATAAAATAGGAGTGGGACTGTATGTGCACTATCTTCCAAATTACTGAATTACAGAACTTTGTATGTGAATGGTTTTAGGGGCCAACTTGGGATTGTTGGCTAGAATAATTAAAAGGCCAGGCAAGTTGAAATGAAGCAAACGGAAAGCTTGTCTAGAGGCAATAACAGTGAGAAGAGCTTAGGAAAGTTGTCAAAACCCAGGCTGTACAATTTTGTTGGCTATCATAATCAATAAAATACTGAAAAGATAAATTTTGAGAAAGAAGATGGGCTTATCTTAGCAATGATTCTGTGAAGAGTGAATTAAAAATACTGTTTTTTATTGTGTTCACCTATGTGTCTGACTTCTGGTGTGATGAACAACTGTAAGTCTAGATGGAGGGTTCGGGAGTGAAATACAGCTCCTTCAGCTGAATAAAAGCATCCTCTCTGGTCTGTTTTCAGAAGGTTGATGGTTCTAGTGATTAGATTAGGTGGGGAAAATGCTCTGTTGGACAAAATGTGCTGGCCTTCCTTGTATTGCTGTATAACAGGTGTACTCGGATATGTGGGCTTGGGGGAATTACCTCCCTCCCCTTTTCAGAGCTCTTATTTATGTCAGTCAGGGGCCTTAAAATGCCACTCAGCTGATGGACCACAGGGAGGTGCCATGCTGCCCCTGAGGGGGGGTCACGCTGCTGGTCTCCTGCTGTCTTTGGTAGAACTGGATTAAAAGGTAGGACCTAGCCATGGAGTTGAAGTGCACCATACTCTACATGTGGATGTGTAGTTTATTTTCCATTCAAGTTGCTCTGGGGCAGGCCCCAGTGGAGGCGGAGAGGAGAGGGGAGGACACAGCACTGCTGAAACACTAGCTGTAGGGCCCCCAGTGTGTTTCCAGCCCCATGTTGCTGCTGCAGCAAGACCAGGGAGAAGCAAGCAGCATCCACTGGTAGGGAGGTGGAAATAAAGCAGAGGACAACAGTTCTTGGGAGATGATTTATTAGATGACTTTGACCCTTCTTCTCCTGGTTCTTGAATGGTTAGTGAACAGAGTGTGATTTGTGCCCGTTTGTTCATTATTTATAATAATTAGTTGAATAGTTTGTATGAGAATACCAGTCTGTGGATTTGCTTCTGAATGACTCACCAGAATTACTGCTTGGAGAGGTGTTCACTGCTAATAACGTGCTATTTCTTCTGGCTCACCAAGGGCATGGTCGTGTTTTTCATTCCTGGACTGGAGGACTTCCACATCTTTCCAGATGATGCTCTTCTCTTCTCAGCACCTCATATTCAAATACTTGCGTGCACATAGCATCACATCAGTGCTTTTCCCTTTATTTCCTTTTTTTCTTTTTTTTTTTTCCTTCCCCCAAATATCCTACTGAACAAGCACTTTTTTCCGCATAGACGTGCATCAGAACTGAAAAGAGTTCAGAAATGTTATCTGTTTCAACAGCGGTTCATGATTTTTTTAAAAAAAACTTCTTTGGTTTTGCAGTGCCTTCCTTGTGCTAGTGAGTTATTACCAAACAGCATTTTATGCAAGGAGTAAAAGGTACTTCACAGATAGCTCCTCTGGGGGTGGAGGATGGGAGGCTATTTTGATCCATTTATCAAATAGCTTGTAGCTTTCATTTCAAGGCAAAGACAAATTACTGAGAAAAGCAAGCACATTCTCACCTAGAGATCTATTTAGCAAATAAAAATGGAAAAAAAAAAAAGTTCTACAGGCTTGATGCTTTTGCCTACTCTTGTTAACAACGATTATTTTCCCTTTAGCAAGCAATTATTAGACAGATAAACATATTCTCTTGCTGGTTGAGAAGATCTGTCAAAGTCTATTCCTTTATTCTCATGTTCACAGGAATATTTCCATGGGTTTTTCTGAGAAACTTTCTTTCTATTTCTTCTGTCATTAGAAACAGCAGCAAATAGCTCTTTTTACATCTTCTGCAGATACTAATTGTCTGTTTCTTTCCTCAAATTAGTTTTACGTACTTCATTGATATCTGCAGAGGTATTCCCAATTTACACAATTATAAGTGAGATGTGAATTAGAGCCCAAGGAAATAGATTTTTGAAGCTGGAGAGAATTGTGATACAGGAATTAAATTCAGTCCTTTAAAATATTAATTAAAAGGTTGACTTCTATACTATTTATTGTCTTGGCTACTTCACAAGTCACTTAATTTCCATGTCTTCCCCCTCCCCCCCCCATTTTTATAGTCATAGGAAAGTTCCTAGTATGTCCACTTACCTTACAGAAACATTGTGAAGATTCATTTTTCTAAGGCAATTATATTAATTAATTTCTAAGTCCTTTTTTTAAGAGGTACTATGCCTCCTTCCCTTTATTTCATTTTCCTGGGGGTTAACATTGGAAATAGAGTGTCAGAAGCAGGTTACCAGTTGAGCAAAAGGGACTACTTTTTTTCATCACTGTAATATACTCATATCCGCTTCTATTAGCCCGCTACTCACAGGTTACCAGTGCATCACTTCGCACTGTGCCATGGGTCAGGGAATTTTAGTGATCTCCCTGGCCCTTTTGTTGAGCATTCCTGGGGATTTCTCTTTAGGCTGTCCTTCACAGCCGGTGCTGTTGCAATCACAGAGATTGCTCTAGTATCCTGAAGGGTGGACCTCTGGGTTTATAATTAGATTTTACTTGGTGATTTTGTTTCTCTGGCTATATAAATGAAAAAGCATGAGCAATTGCTTTGCTGTAAGCCCAAAGGCATTGACCAATATGCAGTGGTATAGCCGACTGCTCGTTAGCTGATGTGTATGCTTCATGCAGTGCCAGTCATCATGCTATTAAGCGAGCTTTGAAAATGAAAGTGTCTTTTATTTCCACTAGTCCCCGCAAGCTGCAATTAATCAGGGGCTGTTCTGAAAATGCTAAAAGCTTTGCTCTTGCAGTTTTACTTTTGCACTTCCCACTTCTTCCTCTCCCTCCTTCCCCGGCTCCCAACAGCTCCATAGGGAATGAGGTCTGCTGAGAAGAAGTGGTGAGTCATTTCTCTCAGCAAGTGAAATATGCCTCCTATTTCTCCCAGTCTTCTGTTGAAGGATTTATTTTCTATTTCAGCAGGCATCTGCTGAACTTGAGAGCCTTTGGTTTCCAACTGATGCAGGGATCTAGAAGGGCTCACCACAGTGTAAGCTCGAGTATGGCAGGGCTTTAAAAAGTGATCTGGAAGGAGGCTGCTGAAGTTAAAGTGATGAAATTTCCTCTTTTACAAGCAGGGCAAACTGCAAATCCAACACCTGCCTTTGCAGCTTTAATCTAGTAAATACCACTCAAAGTAGCATTTCCTATTTTGCATCAGAGGGAGGCTCAGGTGAAAAAGTCCCAACTTTTTTCATGCCAACTTTCATGCCACCAGAGGAAGGCTCTTCCTCAATCTCAGGGGTCCCAGCTAGCTGGAGGATCTGGACAGAGAGTAGCCAGGGGAAGTGGCACAGGTCTAAACACCTGCTGGTGTAACCCTTCCTGCCTATGGGTGGTGGGAATGGCAGTCTTGTATCTTTGGGGCCAAAGAGTCCAAGAGGTCTCAGCTCCTGGTGCTTTTAGGGAACAAGATAAATCTAGGCAGAGTGTAAAACTGGTGTAAAAACCCTATTAGCCCTTCCCTGGTCTAATTCCCTCTTCAGTGGTGTGCGAGAACCTTCAATTTGTGAGAGTGAGGGGTCTTGTGAGGCGTCAATTGGCTGTCAGGAAGAGGGATTTGGGCGGGGTGGTGTTTTATGCACCGGCAGTCAGTGAGCTGCAATGGTATGAACTAGAGGAGAACTGGCTGAAAAATGTGGGATTTTGATAACTCTGGTGACCATCAGAGATATTTGAAGCAGTAGATTTCTTTCTGTCATATGACATTCGCACAGTGTTACACACTAGCCATGCCTCTCCTCCATCAGCGTTATCTGGGGATCTAAGTGGTACAGGGAGTTCAAGAAGGAAACCTTGAAGTTTCAGGCACAGTGCCAAACCTGCCATCTTTTTATTGATGTGATCAATGATCCAGGTGTTTTACTAGCAGCAGTTCTAGGAGAACAGGCACATTATATAGCCAACTCTGTGAAAACAGTGGGCGGTGTAGATCCCAGTGTGGAAATTGCACTAGCTCTGCATCTAATTATATAAAGGGAGAGATTTTTGAGCTCCAATCAGTTTCGTATCAAACACATTAGTTACACCTTTTGTAATCAGTTCTTGTGTACTTTCATAAGTAATTCTTACTTGTTGCTGAAGATCTTGCTAGGTTGGTTTGTTCTGATTTCCCTTCGAGAAGGATCAAAGTCGTGGAATGTGTTGTATTTCTGAAAATAAAAGGGGAATGAAGATATTTCCAAACGTCCAAAACTCAGAGCCTGCTATTCCTCTCCGGCTGCTTTTTTGACGATTTTTAGACTGACCTATTGTTCCCTCTGCACTATCAGGTTGGTCCATCAGGTATCATCCTCTAAGTTGCCAGTCAACAGAATACATGCTGACTTGTCCATGGACTGGACCATCAGCTGACTGGAGCTACAGCTATTGGAGGGGTTTCAACTCTCAATAACTGAACAGCTTTATTCTATAGAGCTCACAAAGTTCAAGGCAAGGAACCCTTGGGTTACTAGTAGTGGTGTTTTACATCTTGCTGCAGTCATCTCTGTGTAATACATCTTTTTTGAAGTAAAGATAGAGTCACGGTGTCAAACCGAGGCAGTGTTCAATATCACAGCGGAGGGCCTTTGTTCTTCCATGAGCTAATGAACTTGGCATCAGTGATGATGGCTTTTGTGTTACAACTGCCTTGTTACTGGGGTTTACAGTTTGAGCCACATATATCCTACTGTTCACTTGACATGAAATTTATGTCCAGTAATTCTCGAGGAAGCATAGGTTGCTGGAGCGCATAGTAAGAGTTAGGTATTATGAGTTGCGTAAGCAAGAGTTTACACTTAATGGTTGCTGGTGCTGTCACAGGCTAGATTACAACTCAACTTCTGCTCGAGCACGTTTTTAATTAAAAAAGCCCAACGAAACAAAACCAACACAAACCTCAAATGTAGCAAGGACTTAATAATGTCACCCTGAGACAGCTAATTCCTTAGTAATGGTCATGAAGTCTGGTCTCTCTGCAGCTGAGGGGATGAGGACCTGTATCCCCATTCTGTATTTCTAAGATGATTAAAGTCACCTTTATACTGCATTTTTCTGCCATGTTCCCTGCTTAGGGAGGTGCAGAGATTTCTTTTAAAATACAAGAACTTCATAGGTTTTTGCTTGTTTTTCATTAAGGTATTTCCTAATGAAAGATTCTTTGCTAAAAAGTCTCTGAAAGAGGTGAAAAGATTTATTTTGGGGTTTGTTTTTAATCCTGGGACCTGCTCCTTGACCCCAGAAAGTCACTTGCATACCCTCCACTCTGTGGAAGATTGACTCGCCAGCACTGTCTTACTGAGGTCGATGGCTGCCTCATGTTTCCATGCCGATGCACCCTCCTGGATCGGGGTCAGCAGGGACCACACAGCCTTGGAAGGTGGAAGGATTCATTCATCAGCCAAGGGAATTGCAACAGGAAGCAATTGGGGGCCAGTTAGTGATAAGTCTTCTCTACCGCATGATCAAAAGTACTAAGCTATTGGCTTGACATAAAACACATCTAACAGCAGTGTCTATGGAGAAGATNTTTTTTTTTTTTTTTTTTTTTTTTTTTAAATGAATTGTTGATTTTTCTCCAACACTTCAAAACTGAATGGGAAATATGAAAACAGCTATCTCTCTAAGGCAGATATATCATTGGAATTTAGAGAAAGAAAAAGAAATGTTAGGTTAAATCTGTGCTCACACTTGCCTTAATCCGGTGATTTCAGTGGTCTCCTTCTGTTCCCTGATGATTTGTGGAATAAACAGTGTTGCATGTTGTGGATAACTCCATCTCAAAGCTGGGACATGCTGGTTTTAATAAAATGCATCTAATCCTTAGAGCCATTTAACATCTGGAAAGCAAGTTGTTAAAAACATAAAGCACATCTAATCCTGTGAGCTGCTCAGAGGCTAGAAGAGGAGCTTTTTCTTTATGGAGTGCTTTAAAGCCACAGCTAGGACATGAACTGCTGAGACATTTAGTCTGGTGTGCTATTCAGGCTGTCAGGGTTGTCTACCAGGTGCTGGATGAAAAATTATGATAGCATTGCCTATCACATTCTTCATCTAACATATGCATAACTAATATATATTTAGAGACAGAGAGCGACAATGAGAGTAAGAATATATAAACATTCTTTTTAAGAATACAGAAATATAAAATTCAAGAATATATGAATATGTACAGTGAAGATTTTCCCTGTATGTATATTATTTTCCTGGTTAATGAAAAGGACCTTGATCTTCTCAGCCATATATTGGTAATCTGTGGATTCAGGGAAACTGACCCATTAGTTGGCTGGCATGATATTTTTTATTCTTACTCTAGCAAAGAGCTAAAAATATAAAGCCCTTTAAGTTGGCTTTATTAAGCAGCAGAATCAATAGATTGTCAGTTTCTTTCTTCCTCAAATAACGCTAAGTAGAAGTGAAATAACATTTTGTTACATCACTAGCCTGTACTTATATGTATGTTGTTGTATTGGGCTGGTATTTCTCTGAAATGTATGTATGAGAATGACATGAAATATTTGTTTTTAAAAAGCTGTATTAGTGAAACCAAAATGTTTTCATGAACTCAAACTTGTTCAAGCTACTTACAGTCAAATTGGTAAGCTCAAATATGTAAGTCCTATCCCTAGCTTTTGCAAAGTGTCCATGGTTTTGCAGTATCACCTCATTAAATCTTTACAACAGAAGCTGCTATATTCAGACTTCTGAGTATGTTCACAGAGAACCCGCTGGTGTGATTTTAATGCAGTACAGAGATATGTGAACCACTTCTTACCAGGCTTGAAATCCAAAGAAACTGAACAAATACTTGGGCAGTTTTTCCAGTGTGTTTTAAAAGATGAGCTCTCTGTCGCAGTGGTTAAAGGGACACTGATGTCAGGACTAGATTGTACAGGCATCACCCTATGTCATTATAACCACAGCAACAATGCCAGCGTGGCTGATCTGAGTTTTATTGTCTACCCAATGGCAGAGATCCGAGGATGTCTTGACAGCTAATGAAGAGAGGCGCTTGTAGGGGTGGCTTCTCAGTCCTATTTTAGCTACACAAAATGCTCCATGGCCTTAAAATCTTTCTCCGTTGCTTACAGAGGGAGTGTTAAAGTAACCAGGCTCACAATTCAGGAGACTCTGTAATGTCGCTAAAGTTAGGTAGGAGGAATGTGGCCCATAGAGATGAGTGAAGTGGCATCAGCCACATCAAATGCAGCAGGCTTAACTTACTTAGGAGTTAAGGCCCACTGGATAATTACAAATAACTCCTCTTTTCCCACTCTCTTTCCATCTTCCTCTTTCCAGTGAGAATTTTTCCTTACTTCTTTGGGACCTTGAAGTTAGCATGTTTTCATCTCTGCTGGCAGTGGTGTTGATGGGATTAGAAGGTACATTAATGGTTGTTTCATTAGGCTGTGCAAATAAGATATTAAATAATGTGCTGTATTAAACCTAGTTATTAGCAAAAGCTTGCTGTAGTTACTAATTTAATAAAATCTGTTAGGAATTCGTGTTCCTGTTTGTCCAAACAGTCTCAGACAATCTGGTCAGAAAGTCAATTAATGAGCACTTACTCCATTATAAGAGAGCCTTTCTTTGTTTTTAAAAATCAAAATCAATTTGTGTCAGATTGATTTTTGAAATGTGATAGTGACGATGGAGTTTTTTAGAATGGGATACTTAGAGGAGGGAATATCCAGAGCTTGACGTCAGTTTTGCCATTGATTTGCTAGGTGACCTTACGCAAGTGGCTTTTCCCTGGGAAGTATCTCTAAAAACAGCGCTGTCAAATCTATGCTTGTCTCAAAGATTTATGTACCATATGTCCTATCAAATAGAGAAGGTAGTTTATCTGTCAGTCCTGGAAAGTCAACCTTGGTTCTGAAATCCAAGCGGGATCTGAGTTGTCGCTGGTAGTTAAGCTTCTGCAGGATGATTTAAACCCTTATGCGCACCACTGCAACCACACCATTTGCAAAGGCTTTTGTATACAGGTAATGACTGTAAGTGTCCAAGATAACAGAGAGGGGAGAAGGACTGTGTGTCTTTTCTCTTTCACTTTTTCGACCCTGTAGAAATTACAGGAAAACTGTAACTACATGTGTATGTGAAAAGCAATGGGTTGCATTCTGCCCTGACCAAAGTCAATGCAAGTGTTGCTGTTGCTGTTATTCATATCCTAGATCTGTGAAGACAGACACAATCATGGAGTTGGTTCAGAGGGAAGGTGATTTTTACACAGTCCCCCTTCAGCACTGAAGCACATCTTCAATTTACCTGCTCCTTAGCTTTGTCAGCAGTGAGACAATTCTAAGACTATCTGAGAGTGTTTTAAACTTAGCGTTTGGAAATGCATTATGAGTTTGAAGGTTGTGTGAAGTTTTGTGTGGTGCTGAAGAGCACAAGCTTGAGTGTGCAACATGGGCAACAAAGTGCACAGCAAGGTGTATGGAGCTGATGAAACGTCTCTGGAAAGGTGCAGTTTTGCAGATACACTGAAACCAAGATGCTTGAAATTTACTGTGTCTTTGTAACTGAAAGGGACCCCTTATTAGTTAGAATTGTAGTTAAAGCTTTTTTATCCAAATTGAAATGTATGGTGACTTCACTGTAGGTAAATGTTAGTTGTTAATTGTATGTAAGAGCTGATTGTTAATGCCATCGTGAGGTTAAGAAATCAAGAAGCCATAAACTTGATGGGATCAAAAAAAAAAGGATTATCCGCTTATCTCAATAACGAAAACATCAACAGTTGTGTTAGAGAGGATTAAAAAATGCAGAAGACATAAAACTCTCAGTGAATGGAGTTAAGAAGCAACTTCTCTCACATCTGCTTTATTCTCTGATTGTCAGTGAAAACATCAATTATACATGTTTCTATATTGTAACTGTCTTGGCTAGTATGGAAGTAGTTATTTAGTCTTAAAAGCTTGTTCACTTTCTGCATTTGCACAGGTGGATGTGTTTGCTTTCCAGAGAGTCACAGAATGGTTGAGGTTGGAAGGGACTTCTGGAGATCATCTGGTCCAACCCCCTGCTCAAGCAGGGCCATCTAGAGCAGGCTGCCCAGGACTATGTCCATACGGCTCTTGCATATCTTCAAGGATGGAGATTTTTTTAATGAATTTTACAAGTACCAGTGAAATTACAGCATGACAGGCATGAGAACTACTTGTGTTAGCTGTGAAACATCTTGCTACAGCCAAAGATGATGGCCACAGCACAGATTTATTATGGCAGTCCCTCTGTTGCTGCAAAAGTCTGCGCGTTCAGAAGTAGAAATTTCTATAATACTGTTAAATGGACCCTTTTGTTCTTTGCTTTCTAGTAAACATTTAAAAATGCACACCAACTAGAGGAGTGATATAACTGCTCATGGCAGTGGATAAAAAGTTATTACATTGAAAATAGAAGGCACAGACATAGCCATGAGAAGGTGAACACTGAATATAACACCATAGCTTATACTGATGTCTACAACATGATTTGCAAAACTCCTTCTATAGCAATTTAGCTGTAGAGTTCACAAAATGCTCCACACAGAGGATGCTTCTCTCTGTTAAATGACTGAAGAAGCTTTATAGCTGTGTCCAGACACCTTGGGAGTATTCAATGTACCGTGTAGTCATCTCTCACTCCTAGGTGGAGTGGGAATAACTTCATGGCAGTCAGTGAAATGACACAGATAAAGCTCGTGATGGGAAGAGGAGAACAAGGCCTATTTTAGTGTGATTTTATGGATCTCATTAAAAACAGTACCTCAGTAATGCTGGCATCAAAAGTTGTTACCATTTCTAATATTTCATGTAGGAGGCAAGGGAATTTATCAGTGAATCCCAAAGCTTTCATAGTGAAGGATCATTCCAGGTTGAGAATAATGTTTCTGGTTATGTTTTCAATACAGACCTGGTTTAGGCCTCTGCACTTGCAAGTAATCTAAGACTTTGTGTCATAAAACAATCTTGTGATTATTTATTATAATCACTGGAGAAGCTGACACTTTTCTGGTTTGTGGAAAAACTTTGTTATCAACTATGGATTGNACCTGCTTCTGTGCCTGGGGCAGGGGGGGTGTGGGGGTGTGGGGAGTATTCTACTTATCTCTCACTTGTGTTTTTCAAGAAAAAATGCTGGAATAATATGAAGACCCATAAATTCCCCTGAGAGGCCATCCGTGGCCATCACATATATGGGATTGGGATCATCTAGGGGTTTTGACCACAGAGAATATACGATAGAGGAATAAAAGGAGGCTTTATACTTGATCTCATCAGCATATGTCAGAATCAGCATTTCACTACATCTTCTCTTCACCCTTCTCCAAGGAAACATGTAGGCTGGAGTTCTCAAAAATTGTTTTAGAAGAGAAGGGAGAGAAAAGATGTTGCACAGAAGAGAATTTGTTTTCAGTCTAGGACGATACATAGAACAATACTGCTGAAAGTCTTTCTGTGTAGAGCCAAGCACTGAGAAGTTAGGAATGCCAGCTATATTTTTCTATGCAATTTTATTTTTTGCCTTCTTGTATGGTCTGTTATTATTTTCAATTGCATGTTGACAAGAACTTAAAATCTTTTTGTCCTAGGCCTCCCTCATTCTGTGAATAGGTGGTATAGCTGAATTTGAAAAGAAAACTTTCTATTTTTCTATCATTTCCTTTTTGTGGGTTGGATAAAATTATGAGTTAATATAAAACTAGATCCTAAGCATAAAAAAGAAAAGAAATTCCTCTGATATTAAGGCCTAATTTCCACTTATTATTAAAAGATATATATTGAATTAGCATAGAAAGAAGCTGCTGTATAGTGGAAGAACAGAAAGAATGAGATTTTTGGCTTTGTTTTGGCTAAATTTCTTTATGCTATCCTTAGCCTGACATCTTTCATCTGAATATTTGCAAACATATATAGGTTTTATGATGAGACTCCTACCTTATCCTGATTTCAGCTGGGTCTTAGGTAAAAATGTTCTCACTTCTTCAATTAGTCTTACCATGCGCTATGAATTGGTAATTCAGTGAGTGATCTTATGAGAGAAAGGGCCACAAATTTACATCCGGAGACAGTCTTTTATTAGTGTATCGCATACTAGCTGCCCACAAGTCACTTTAATTCTTTCTGCTCATATTGTACATGTTGTATGTATAAACATAAACTGCCAGTTCCCAGGTCTTCCTGCATAATAACTTTGGCTAGATCTAAACTCAAACCTAACAAAAGCAAGAGGGGCATAACAGCACCCACATGACCATTTTTAACATATATTGCTCTAAGTCGGGAATTTCCTTCTTGCCTCCTTGAAAGAATAACTTACCTTGCTTCCTCTGGCAAATGCTGATATATTGCATGCCTGCAGTGAAATATTGCTCTCAATTACCCAGCGCAGAGGTATCTGGAAATCACACCAGATAAAGTGATATGCAGAATCAAACTGAAATGCATTTTCTTTGGGTGCTCTAAGCATGTCCTTTAGCAGCCGCATTGATGGGAATTCTGCACTGTAAAAATGTTGACTCTCTGCTACAGCAGTGATTAAATTGAGTAGCTTTTTTTGGCCCAGCTGAAGAGTAATATTTCTTCCTCTAGAAGTGATTAGCCTCAGGTTTTGTGCCATATATCTTCAGAGGACTTAAAGGGATCTCCCAATTAGAAGGTTCAGCACCCTGTCCTTTCAAAGCCCAAGCACTTTATTGATTAAACCCTCCAAAAAATGGAGGCACTCAAAATCCTAATCCCTTCTTGACAATGACATTATCTTTTGTTTTATATACTGAGATTTTAAAAAATGTGGGCAACCTGCTTAGAAGGAATAAGGCTTTCATATGGAAGTTTTTAGGGAGTCCTGGAAAACTGGAAATAAATAAGCAACCCCACAGTTGGTTTCAGTGGATTAATTCCAAAAGTAAAGTTTTGAAAGAAGATGTACACATCCTTTTTTAATCTCCTTCGGTCAACACTGGTTTGTTTCCTTCCCCCCCCACCCTCCACACTTGCAGGTGCTGTGGGAGGGCTGTAGAGGAGGATGAGCAAGAATCCTAAAAGGGACCAAGTATTTCAGTGTAGCAAAAACATGTTAACCTCTTTTCCTGAGAAACCAGGAATTACATGGTAACTCTTTAAGCCTCTCTTTACATCTGTCAGTCAGTTGATGAGTCAGTCCCACCAAGCAAATTTTTGAATTTGAAGGAAAATTCCAATCACATCTAATATATTTGGTTGCCACAACACATGGCCTGGGGAGTGTGCAAAGGCCCCAGCGCCATCTGCTTGGGCTGCCATCAAGCATTTGGCCAGAAGCTAACAGCCAAGCCCTGGTGAGGCAGTTTCCTTTGCATGTATTCTGCCATAGCAGAATAAATGCCTTTCCTGGCTGGCACACCAAACTGAAGGAGGCACAGTACATGGACAAAACAAAGAGTTTTTACAGTGGACCTGCCTTTAACAGGCAACATAGGCATAACAAAAGTAGTATATGTGACTTCATAAGAGCCAGCACTTGGGTTTACTGAATTTCCTTGTGGGGTGTAGAGGAGACAGATTAAAGCGTGCGCTTCCAGAGGTGTTACAGCTTACTGCCGTTGCAGAAGAGAGGGCAATATGACAAGAGTGTTGATGGCCATGTTTTGTGAACATTAATCAGGAATGAGTGACAGGATAACGTGAGTTTGTATGAGGAGAGGCCATAATGTTGTTGCAGTGCAAACCATTGTTTCAAATAAAAATTGTTTTCCTTTTCTTTTTTTTTAATTTTTGAATCACAGGCATGTGCCACATCCTTACTTTTCCTCTGAAGAGAATAACTTTCCACAGGTTTCTAGTTGCTCTTCCCCAAGGTACTCCAAAACCATCTGAAATGGTTTGGTGTGCACTACTGACAGTGAAGGCTAAAAGCAAGCTAAGAAGTGATTTTGGTTTCAGACTGGAGGCATTCTGTTTCAAAGAGGCTGCGGAGCAAGAGCGTGCTGGGAAGAGGGGGGCAAAGATCTTGCATATAAATTTTTCACTGTATTGAAGCTTTTATGGAATGAAAGAGACAATGCCTGTTTCCTAGGCCTTGTAAAGGAGTTGGAGTTCATGTGTGCATACCATAAGGGAACAGTTTACAACAGTTTTCCCTGTGTGATTATGTCCTTAAGGGAACCATGTGATAGGAGAAGCAGGCAGTTTTTAATTTTATTCAGCAGGGTCAATCCTCGGAGGACCATGACAATCATGGGGATTAAGAGCGGATTTCCCCTGGCCCACAGTTGCATTAGATTTCTGTGCCCACAGAGATACTTTTCCCATTGCTCTGCTGACATGCTTTGCTCTCAGTGCTTCAGCGTGTGTTCAGCTTCATAAGAAAGCTTCTGGCAAAGTTTTCTGAACAACCTATTGCTTCTCCTGACAGGAGATAGGAAGAGGGAAGATAGGGAAATCTTAAGCACATCAGGTGAAAAATGTATCAGTACAGTTGTGTTTTATGTCATTAAAGCAATATAAAACATGCCCCCTCAGGGGTACTGCATTCATAGGCACCTGTACTGATGCTTAGCATGAAAGAACAGAAAACAAGTTGATACAATAATAATGTGGCACGGTAAATAGGTGTTGTAGTATTCCAATAAACCCAAATCTGCAACTTATAACCATACACCATTTAGAAGTAGGTATATTAGAGCGGGGTGTGTGCACTGCTTCAGTTTTGAAAACCAGTAGTTTGGAAGTATCATCAGCCTAATGAATAAGGCCTGGAGTGATGACAACTCTGTTCAATCCCCATTTCATTCAGGGTTTTCCTCTTTCATGCAGACCAAGACAGTCAGTCTGGTCTTGAATCCCAGCTCTCCGTATTTAAAATGAGTTTAATGACCTCATCATAGGATGGAAATAAAAAAATCCTCCAATGTTTGTTTGAGGTGCTCATATCTAATGGCGATGAAGGCTATTGAAGGGCTTGGATAAAAGAAGGTTTGTATAAGGCATGCATTTTAATACCTCTAGGTAGTGTATTTTCTTTGGGCACAAGGTCTGTCATCAGTTTATGTTCCAGTCAAGGCAAAATACCTCATAGGTTTTTGTAGTTGCCATCTCAAGCTGGTTACTTGTGGCTGAATTTTTCAAACTTGTGCCATGTCTGTAGATAACTTCAGTGTTAGAAAAGCTACAGGCCCAAATGGGTTTAACTCTTCCTTTTTCCCACCTTGGATACACACATACCCATTTTAGTTATAAATTTCTTTTCATGTAGTGCAACTGATTGCATTTAGGTGGATAAATGATATTTTGTGTGCCAAAAATAACATGTGGACTTTCTTGAACAGTCATTTTCTCTTGTGCTCTGGAAAATAAAGTGTTTCCATTGTTGGAGCAAGTTGAGAGTTACTGCCAGTTCCTATAAATGCTGCCAGACACTGAGGCTAGAGCATCGTGTGACTGAACCTTGGCTCCACCAGAAACAAAAATTCTCGCTCCCACCATTGGACCTGCTTCTAGCATTTTTATGTAGACCAATTTCTGATGTTGTAGGCCAACCCAAACAGTAAATGAAAACTCACAATTCGTAGCCTGTTTGGGTAAAAACTAGACTGAGAGCAACCCTGTTTTATCGTCTCTTGGCCTAAAACCAGCTTCTTGTTCTGAACTGTTGTCACTGATGATAGGCAGATTTACTAGTTCCCTCCAACCCCATTTGACGAAATTAGTAACCAAACATCTTCAAGTGCTTTCTTGCTCTAAAGAATAATGAGTATATACTAAGTAAAAATCCTTTTCACCAAATTGTTTTGATTGAGTATTTATACAAGTATGTCAGGCTTAGGAAAAAAAAAGTTCATTAATATAACCATAATGATGTGCTCATTTACATTAAGTAATCAAGCTGGCTCTAATGGATCATACTTAGTTGTTTTTTTTTTTTAAACCCCTCCTGCTTTCCATGAAATCATTGTGATTATTTTTAAAACAATGCAATTAGGCCTTTAGATATGGTGTTTGAATATTTATTCTGTTGATCTGAATTATTAAAAGCATCCTTTGTCTGAAGCATAATTTTTAATTATCTTCAGTGGTGGTGTATCTTTAATAAGTGCTCTAGCTGAGACATGCAATTATCCCATACAATAGTTGCAATGAAGTTTTGGTTGTTAGTGATGCCTTGTTAAAACTGTTTGGCTGACTGTTACGTTGCATCTGCAGGCTGCTTTGTCTTAAGATTCAGAAAATAATTTGTGCTGGGCTAAAATGTACAGAGATAAACTGGTAAACTGAGCCAACAGGTTTATTTTGGGACTGAAGGCTAGAGCTCTCAGCCAAACGTGTGGTTAGTTAGGGTGGGCCATAAGTAGTAGCTCTGGAAAAGGGAGAGAGCAGAGCTGAGATGTTTCACTCCATGCTACCTTTTCACCTGGAGTTTATATGCTTAGTTGTCTAATTGCAGCACAGTTGGGCTGGTCTGACCATAAAACCCCTTTGTGATGAGCCTGCACAGAAGTTCTGATCTGATTATATTGAAGTTTGGATGTTACAAGATCAGGGGCAGACACATCTCAAAATGCTGCTTGTTTTAGCAGCATGGTGAATTTCTTCCCAGAAGTGCAGTACATGGTGATTAATTAGTTTATTGACAGAACTTGGCCTAATCAATACAGTGTGAGGTTTCCCCCAAGCGTCCTATCTTGTAGTTCTCTATTTATCATCATGCGCCAGCGTCAAGCGTTTAGAGCCCTCAGTCCTACCTCTGCTCCCTGTCAGCTGAAACGGCTCCTTGCATGGCCTCATGCCTTCACCTCACTTCCCTGAGTGATGACTCCTTGTGGGTTTTCGGGAGAGGTGCAAAGGAGCATGTACAGCGGAGCGACTTCTCTTCCCAGGCTCATCAGTATTTGCCCTGTTGCCTGTAGTGGACGTGAATCAAATCTCATAAAGTTTATGCATCAACAGGCTTATGGCATCATTGTGTAAGCTTCCAGATGAAATGCCTAAATCCCTCACGTGAAATGCAGTAATCTAAGGTAATAATACTTACATTTTTTTCTTTTACCAATCATTTGATTTTCCTTCAGATTTTAAGATGGTACACTGAGTTTTTATAACAGTGATTTAGTTTTAATGGTCTTTTTGATTTAGCTGCAGTACACTTTGATTCTGGAGCATTCAGCTATTGAAGTCTTCCTAGGTGGAATCAAACGCGGTCCATGGAGATGCCCAAAAGCGCACATGCGTGCGCACACATACACACGCACGCACGCACACACTGTCTAACACTTCTGGAAACATGAGGCAAGACGTAATTTACCAGTGATGAAACTGGTATGGTTCTGTAAAACTTGCTCTACGAAAATAAAAACTTATATGATTAACTAGTTCTTAAGTTTTTACCATTAGCTGTAGCACAGCTTTGTGATTCTCTATTGTACACCAACAGGCTACCATCAAGAAGCTATCAGCTCCTGCACAGTTCTGATAAAAAAGGATAATCATGAAATGAAAGAATAATTCAGGCTGGAAGGGACCTCCAGAGTTAGTTTGTCCATCCTCCTGCTGAGCGCAGAGCTAACTTCAGAGTTAGGCCAGATTGCTCAGGGTCCTGTGCTGCTGGCTTTCACAAGTCTCCAAAAATGGACATTCCACAACTGATCCAGGGCTTAGCCACTCTCACTGTAAACAGTTTTCCCTTTGGTTGGAACAAGAACAGTGCCTATAAACTGGTCATGAATAAATTTAGATAGGAAATCAGATGACTTCAGTTATGTTCTGGAACAGTGCTCTGATAGGATTTGTGGGAGGAGAAAGCATCCCCTTGAGCCCAAGGTGCCTATTTTTCTGATTGTAAAAGTGATGGTATGATATAACTGTCTCCAATAGCAAAGGACTTGACTCAGTGACCCATTTCAGATTTGAAACCTTGATGCTTTTACCAGTGATCGGTGTTGAATTTGCTGCTTGCATTTGAAATAGTCACCTTTCTGCTGCTTCCCTGTATTTATATAGAATTGTAAATGTCATACATTTCTTATTGTACTGTCCTCTGGTTATAGTTCTGTAGGGAATAGGAGCAATCTTTCTCCTTGAATTAATGAAGCTAGGTCTCTCCTGAGAAATTCAAGAAGAGACTGGGCACGGTAATAGAGCTTATTATCTAATTTACCCGAGGAGCAATATTATTCAGTTACTCATTTTGTCCCTTCTCTGGGTAGAGAGAACACCTCATACTCCAGGTCTGTTAGTGCAGTAGCTTTTTCAGGCAATTAATTCTCAGGCACACGTATATAATGAAGTCAGTATTTTACCTCAATTTTTTTTTTTTTTAATATATTTGTCAAATGATCTTTCTTTTCTGTTACATTGCACCATCGTATGAATGATAAAGTCACTAAAGTCACTACTGAAGTCCACCTGTGTTTGTTTCTGGATGCTGACCTAAGGCAGAAGCCTAAGAAGGCATTTGGATTGTGAAAGCATTTTCACTCATCCTCTAGTGGTGGCAAGCCCAGGTGGGCTGTGAGGGAGTGGACTGAAGCCCCGTGGCCATTGTGTGAAACTTGAGGAATTGTGTGAATTTATGGAGACGTTTACTGGGGGAGAGGGACAGAGCGGAAAGGGCAGCAGCCCCTGTGTTAACATTGCTTTCAGTCTGTACTTCTGCGGTGCCTTGCCCATGTCTGCACCCACTGCAGAGCGTCTGGCTCTGCACTTACGCGTATGTGCCTGCATAGTATAAAATTACCTTTTACTCAAAGGCCCATTCTTCAAAGGGAAGACAGGGAATTACTGCTTTAGGTCCCAAGTAATATGTAGCGATTTAATGACCTTATAAGAAACGCTAACTCCAGTATGAAGCAGAAATTTCTATTCTCTCCATTATGATCAAACATGCCTTATATTTTAAATAGAGTTGTTAGAGGGAAAGGATTATTTGCTTGTGTTGTAGGAAATGTAAAATTGCATCTAATGAGTTTGTTTGCAATTTCTAGTAATCTATATTGCCGTTAAAATAAATGATTTTAAATATTAAACATAGTAATTACACTTTGGACTGCATTTCATTTAAACTTAGTATGATGCATAATTTTTCTTACAGAGTGTCAAATTGCCATCAGTTCACTTTCTAAATAGGTTATTGAGTTTTAGGAGACATATATGCCTGAATAAAGTTATGAGCTGTTTATAGTATGGATACACTACTACAAAATATTCCTCAGAAATTAGTTTTAAAATTATGTGATATGTAGTCAATATGCTTTTTATTGCATCTTTAAGAGAGTAGTGTATTTGAGAATACACTTTACCAGAAGAGCTGCTTTGGTTGTGTAAGAAGTTGGGGAGCAAGACAGGAAATGTCTTGAAAATTAGAAGGTAGACTTAGGCTTTCTAACCAAGTTGTCCAAGCACTGAGGATTCAGCTGTTCTCAGTGAATTTAAAAATTCATAGTAGGTGCTAATACTTTGGAAAATTAAGTCACTTAACTCAAGGGTTTCAGAGCCTTAATTAGACACTTCCTGAAAATATTCTTGTCTTTATAGACTCTTACAAAGCCCTTCCACAAGTGTCTAAATGCTTTCCAGCAGCATATTAAATGACATCACTAACATTTTAAAAAGTTGCAGTAGTAGTTATACCAGAACTATAATGATCTCTATCTATTTTATGTAATCCAAAGGCAACAATACACCAACACTGTAGCAGTGGTTAAATTTGGGCCAGGCATAATGGGTTTTTGTATGGACTTTAAAGCAGTTATAAACCTGCAGAAGTGTGTTCAACCAAGTTGCTCATCAGGAGAGTTTCATGACAGGTAGGTCTGACCTGGCAGGGTCGGAAAATGTATTATTTTTTCTGAATCTTTAACTCTGGAAATATGCTAGAGAAAATAAAGGAAAGATTACTTAGAAGAAATATTGGTTTGGTCAGTTTACTACGGAAAATACTTTTTGAATTCTCTTTTATTTTGCTTTTGTCTTTTCTGTTCGAGGAAAAAAGAAATCTTTTTTCTCAGTCACTGGTAATGAAATATATCTTGAAAAGGGGTTTTCTTGAAAGTATTACAAAATAGGTCTTTTTCCAACTCAAAGTCATCAGTCTTTCTATATGTAATAGGAAAGAAAATTTATGTCCCCTGGAAAAAGTCAAATGTTAGTTCAAAGAAGGTTAATTACTAGCTGTGGGTGTGTTACGGTCTTAACCTGTGGGCTTTGCCAGCAGAAGGGGAGGCGGGAGACAAAGCGCAATTGTAAATATCCCACATCAAGGGGTGTCAGCTGAGTGATAGCTCAGTTTACTCCCGCCTCTAACCCCTGCTTCTCTTTAGTGACAATTAACCATAACCTTGGGCTTCAGATGTTACAAAGGCATAAAAGGCATGGTGACAATTGCCTGTCATTGTCTTATCTGTCAGTCCCAGTGTCTGTACTGTATGCTCAGCCGCAAGGATTTAAGTAGAAACTGGGTGCTAAAGGGAACTTCCATAGCTTTTAGACTCATTTCAATAGAAATAGAAGTGTTTGACATTTAGAGTTTTTTCTGCCAAGTGTTCGTATTTCATGGCTAAAACTATTCAGAATTTTTATTTTTACTTTTCACCAGGAGCTTATCCTGGTTTTGGCCAACTCTACTATTCGCATTCTCAAATCATAAAAGCAGGCTGTTAAAAAGGCTGAAAGAAAGGGATCCGCTCACGGGATGAAAGAACAAGTGTAGTGTTAGGAACGATGCTGGGAAGATGCAGTGATGAAGGCCTCATGTTTGGGAGTACAACAACCCAATACCCACTCTTAGTGGCATAGTACAAAGGAGAACATAGTTTCTTAAAAACTGTGTGAAGGTAATTGAGTAAAAATGCCAACAGAAGGAGCATTATGTAAAGAACACATAACGCAACCAGATTGGGAAGATTCTATCCCTTTTTGCTAGTGTCATTCCTGAGTCAGTTGAATGCCCCTTTGCCACCAAGGGATGTCTCTGAGATTGCAGCAGGTTACTGCTGTTGCCTTTCCAGTAGTGAACAGGTACGGTGATGAATGTTATACCCAATAAAGACTGGTTTCATGTGGCTTTGTGGCCTGTTATTAGACAGATATGGCATCCAAAAACATGCAGGCTTTTTTATGTCTTTGGAACATTCACAGTGTCACCCCTACTTGCAATCCCTGAGGTCTAGTAAAGGTTGTGCTAGTACTGACACCTCTCTCTCAGTCTCTTTCTCTATACAGCTACTACTCAAAACTTAATATAGTAAAGATTCCAGCTATGTTGAAATTGTCTAATTGTTTGAAATGTTTTCAGGGGGATGATCACATATCACCTGTGTATAAGCACCCATGTTTTAAAAGGAAAAGGATAGTATAGTATCTTTAATAGACTATTTGGAGAAAGGGCAGAACATTTGAGAACTGAGTCTTTTTTAAGGTTAATAGCATACCTTTTTTTTTCTTCAGCTCTTTGAGGTCATCCAATAAAATATGCTTCTTCTCACTATAAGCTTTGTGTTTTGGAGCCTTAAAGTCTCATGTCTGCAGCAGCAGTGATTACACTCAGATTGGTGTAGGAAAATGAATAAAATACCTAAAACTATTTTCCAGGACAAAAAGGAGTAAAACTGTTTACCGGTGAGTGTCCTTCCCTCTGCTTACAGAGGCCTTTTTGGCATCTAATTGCTCTGCTAACCGTTATGTGAAGCATACCCTGTGTAGCTAAGAAGAAATACACCACTTCAATAGATATATTTCTTTGCTCTGCCTCTCCAAGCCGTCATTACACTTGCTTACCTTCTCCCTTGATCTTTCTCATGCTGATTCTTCTACACAAAATTTGTATCATTTTTGATGATTAAACCTCATAGCTAGCTATAATGACAGTTTCTGTCAACACTGCCGTTCAGATTCCTTGACTGTGCATTAGTAAGTTAGGAACATGTTTAAAATTAGATACATGCTCTGCTCACACGTAGCTGATTATCTTTGTCTATTGCATTCATCCTCCTTGATGACTCTAGCAGTAACTTAATGCTTTTGTCCATACTGACTTCTACAGATCTTGTAAAGTTTCTTTTATAATAACTTTTTCAATGTATATCATGCCCTAAAGTATTTTGTTATGCGCTGTTACTCTTCCGGGAGGAAAGTCAGAGTGTCAAATTTCAGAAGAAATTGGCATCACCAAGTGGAAAATGTCAGCCTTGCGAGGGGACCAGAGAGTCCTACTACCACCATCCTTCAGAGAAGTGCCCTGCCTTTTCCTTGTCTTAGGTTTCATTAGCAGTCATTTCTGCTCACTGATGTTAATGCCTTGATGTTAATGCCTATGTTCTTAGACCATATGACAACACGTCTGATAGTGAAAGAGGCTTGTGCTCGTGATACTGGAATAGAAAACCAGATGGGTCAAAGGGACATTCTTCCAAAAAGCTGACCATTTAAAGATTGTGCTCTCAATCATACAACTATCGCAGAGACTCTCTTTAGCATTGTTTTTACACTGCAGCTCAGAAAATTACAATTGTGTTGTATATCTGTTCACTTACACTGGTAATCTAGAGTGTAGGCAGCGTAGACACTGGTAATCTCTAGGCAGAGAAATGGGCTATTTGTTAGTATATGCAGAATGCATGCTTATTCTTTTCCTTCTCCAGTGTTATTTGAAGGCCTAATTTGTGTAGCTATGTCTTTTACACCTGGCCTTAAATGGTTAGGATAGATTCACTGCTTTTGAACGCATACCCTCTAGTATGCTGTTGTGGTTGTAGGCTTAATTAGTAAGGCTTAAAAGCTCTGCCTACATAAAGGATAATGGGGAATGTTGCTGACAAAATGAGCCATTGCTAAATGTCCTTGACAAATGTGATAGATTTGTTTCTAAAGCATTTATTTTGCTCAAGGGGTTTCTACTTCTCCTATCCTCTTACATTATCATGGACAATTTGAAAGAAAAGGAAGCAATGGCAAACAAGAATCAATTCAGCCCCAGCTATGTCTCAGTTTGAACCTGACCCTTTTTGACTTGTTTTACAAAATTAAGTCCAACTTCTACCTGAGTCAGCACTAGTAGCAGAAGTCAGAGAGTAGGGGTTAGGCACATTACAGCTTTCATACTAGGCTGATGGGATGGGCTCTAATACACTATCTATGTTTTTCTGAAGTCAGAGAAAACTCCTTTGTCTTCCCTGGTGGCAGAATTAGGCCAGCTCTGAGCATGGCAAAAAGTTGTTCCCTTTTTGGGGAAGCCAGAACTAAGACTCAGACTGTCACATGGGAGATGTTACTCAGGTTTGCCTGGAGCTCTGAGCACTCTGGCAGGGTGCTTTTGCATCTTTGGCCAATTCCAAAATTTTGCTTTCTCCTTCCTGAAACAAATCATAATTTTTATTATACAACGCAATTAGCCATTTAGCTGAAGTTTCAAATATTTTAATGAACCATCACACTATCTAATGTGACTGCATGATCAATTAATTTTTCACATAATTGGTCCTATATCATGCTGCTTATAAAATGTTAATAGCATGGTTGAAAAATGTTCAGTGAACAAGGCAGGGTCGGGGATTTTTCTGAAGACATATGAAAGGGTTTTTTTGCAGTTTGCTGATACATTGAAATGTGCTGAAGCTATCAAATCAAAATAGTGCAGGTTCCTTCAAGATGTGTACACACCATATTGTAATACAAACAGAAAGGCCTGTGGCCCCTCCAGGTGTGTGTTAGGTGTAGATGGGGTAGTACATGGGCCAGAATCATGTTGCTTATCCAGGGTAAATGGTCAAATCCCTTGCTTCTAGCTAGCTGATCAATGCCTTACCTGTCACAGTAATAAGCCCATTTTTATGTATGTTTTTAAGGAAACACACGTGAATCTTACTGAAGTTACAACTTCTAAATGGTCATTTGCAGAATACAAGCTTGAAATCAAAATACTGTCTGGAGAGGAGAAATATGAAAATGGTTAGGAGTAAGAGCTGTAATCACAATACGGTCAGTGTGTTTTAGGCTTAAATAGCATGAATCAAGCTGTAACTATTTTTAATTATTATTGGGTAGGTATGTGATGCTCTACATTAGTAATTTAAAAATAATTTTCGTGTAAGGGACATGTTACCAAATTCATGACAATGAAGTTCAATTGCCAATCTACAAAGTGTTATGATACTGCTGTGTACTGCAGTGTAAGAATATTGATTTTACTTTTTTTTAGTATGTTTATTATTCTAAAGCAATAAGTAAGATTTTTTTTCTTCAAGTCCAAGAGAAGGAAGTGGACTATTTCATGACAGCCTGAACTGATCCTACAAATGTTTATGCTTATGCTTGCCTTTACTCATGAGCAATGTTGTGCAGCTGTGTTAAACAGAAGGTTTCAAGATCCAACCCTGATTTAAGAAAACATGGTGATAGGACTAATAAACAGGAGAAAGACAAGGGATATAGCACAATGTTTAGCTAAACTACATATGGGCACTGTATCAAGAGCAACCTGTGGTTTTACATTCAAGATACTGTTTTCTTATTTTTTCTTATTATATTAAATGTAAGCCCTGATCCCGGGACATACTGAAAGAGCCTATGCATACTGAGGTCAGTGGGAACTAATGAAGCAAAGAACCTTGTAAATCAATCCTTTAGGCTTTTTAAAAATTATTATTATTTCCCTCTCACTTTAAGAATAGTTCAAATCTGCTTTTTTTAATATTTATCAAAGAATATTTTTAAAAGAGTTCTGGGTCTTAATCATTTAGTGCTTCCACTGACTACATTTGCTTAGCATTCCTTAATTGGATTGTTCACTAGTTCTCCTGTGCTCCTGATCTGTTTCCGGAAGCTTTCAGTATCCCACCCTCTGCTCATGAACCCTCATTGACAACATAGTTATGGTTCCTTCATTTCCTCTTTTCCAACCCTAGAGGGGACACGATGCTGCGGTAATGAGCATAGGTATTTCAGAAGAACATTAAGTCTCTTGTTATCTCGGAGATTATAGTGAGAAGCAGCATGAGCTATTGGGTAGGTTACTAATTACTAACTCAGAGACTAAAGAAGTTGAATGAAATGTGGATAAAATGGAAGTTACCAGAGGTTGTTAATTCCTGGAACTGAATCTGAGACAGTGAAAGTTTACAACACTGCAGATATGAGGTAAAATTGCTTATTGTGTAAGGTGACCCACAGGTTATGTGAAAATGGTCTCTGTTATCTGAAGGATCTATAAACCGAGTTTACATAATGTTAATCATTTTAGCTTAATGAAGTGCATTCACAACAAAGCTTTGTTGGTTTTGTTGGTGGCCATTAGACTGTATTGCTTCTCCATGAAAAGTAACCACAAAGATTCTTGTTCCTCCTCGTTCATGTGTGGAGTCACTGGGAAAAAAGCTGATCCCTTCATTGCATATTTGAGAGGGTGAAGCGCAAAGTTTGCCACATCTTCTCTCAAATCCCTCCCAAATTTCACAAACTTGGCAAGAATAAGTGGGGTCTATTGTTTTATTTTAGATTTTTCACACAGTTTAAAGTCAAAATGAGAGCAAAAGGGTCTCATATTTAAATGCAATTTAAATCAGATTTATTGTGCACAACAGCTTTTTAGTAGGCTTGTTTATGGAGCCAGAACATTACCATGTATTCTCTGAAGTTGTCTATTATAATTTGATTTGAAACATAATGCTTACTGACTCAAAAGTCTGATTTGTTTACTCTTATATTGACATTAATTTGTTTTAAAGAGAAGAAAAATTATGAATAATTTTGGTCAAAGGTTGCAGAAGTATCCTGAATTGCTTAAGAAAAAAATATGAATGCATATCTCCAGAAGGACTTATGTCTGGAGGAAGATAATTACCTGTAATAGTAACATAAGGAACGTATATGTTGTTTTTAACCCACTGACCTTTAGCAGGAGTGACCCAACTCTCGTATAGTTTACAGAAGACCTAAAAAACCTAACATAAAAATTAAAATGAAAGACCTGCAGGTTTGGTTGAAATTGGTGGAACATCTGCCCCGAGGTAAAACACAGCAGCTCAAAGTCACTGGAGTGAATCCCAATTTGATTGTCGTCTGTGCTTGGGGAATGAGCAGAGGAGGGAGCGCAGACAGCCGCTGCAGTGGCAAAGTGAGTGAGACTGTAAGGGTGGGTCACCACATTTCTCCTCATTCAGGAACCAGGAGGTTAGGTTTGTGGAGAGCTTATCTAGTGATATCGAGCTGCCATCCCTCCTGTGAGTTGCTGAGATAGGTGTGCTGGAAAACGTAAGACATGCATCTTGCAGTTTTCTTCATCAAACCTATGGTTCAGATTGCTTGCGTTGATAAATGTTGCAGGGTTTGACTGATGCAATGCAGTACATACCTACAGGCAGTTAATCTGTAAGAGACACTGGTTCTTATGAGCGAGCATCTCTGAAATACCATCACCCCTGCTGGAAGACTTCTGAACGATGAATGCTTGGGTATTGGTCTTTGCCCCTTATTGGGGCTCTGGCCCAAGTCAAGGCTTGTCTCTCATGAGTATAATCAAATGGCAAAAGATAGTAAAGTAATTAGAAGCTGTGTGTGAGAGAGTGCGGTTAATTCCTTCAAATTGGGCTGTTCTGTTCACCTGTACGACACTTTGGGGGTTGTTTTGAGGGACTTACGAGACACATGACAGCAGTTTAAAGACCTAGATCTACATCTTTCCTTTGCTGTTATTTGTGTATATCCAACATATTTTCATATGAGGGTGTGCAGAAGGAAAGCAAGTGGGTTATATCATCTGGGGCTGTTGTGCAGAAAGTAGGTCAAATTTTAAGAAGATGTCATTAACTGCTTTCATGTTACTGTGAAAAAGTTATGGTGCTGATATGCCTTCAGAAATTTATATACAGAGAAACATTAATACTTTCAACTGTATATAAATATAGCCTTCGGTCCTCCTTTTTATTCTTTTAAATCCAGTATTATCTGAACAACAGAACTAACTGTTCTTCAGTCCCAGTAATGTTCCCCCAAAGGGAATGTGCTTTAGTGTGCTTGCCTAGGTATGGACTTTCTTACCACTTCATTTTATTCTGAAGAATAAGGAAACTCAGTGCTTGATTTAATTTTAAAAAAATATTAAACACTAGCTGTCAGAAAGAGATATGTCAGTTTTTTCAGACCTATATAGATATATAATATCCCCCCTGATCTTTAAGATTTGCTGCGAACAACTGTAACATTTCTGTTAGAAAACAGAGATCTCCTTAAAATAATTTCATGAAATTGTACATTTTTAAGTATGAAATGGGGCAGGAGGCTGTCTTTTTCAGTCCTCTTGTGTCTTTGAGCCATATAAAAGTGGTTTATCAGGCTGCAGAGATGTTTAATGTCAAGATTATTTACATTGCTGAATATTACAACTGGAGCACTTAAAAGTCATTAAAGCATGAAAATGCTTGGTCAACTATTGTCAGTGTTTTAAAGTATGTCAGTCATTATTTCATGCACTTCTAGCTGAACAGTGTGGAGCACAAGTTCTTATGTTTCAAGGATGTAAAAGAAGAGTAAAAAGCAACTTTATATAAGTGGATTAATGTATGGAAATTTAAAATATAAAATAAGATTTAAAAGAAGGAACAGTATCCCGTGCTGGAACAATGAATACACAATGGGTCCACATTTATAAATTTATGTGTAAGCATTGGCTTGGAAGACTGTTTTTTCTCTTTTAAGTTTTTCTTCCTCAAGTTACCAGTCACAAAGCACAGGAAGAATAAGCTTTATCCTTCATGGAAGAAAGAACTAAAGCACTAAAGGTAGTTCATCATGGTCCTATACAGTTAAAAATGTGACTTTTTTTTCACTCACGGAAAAGAAGAGATGGTCATTTTATTAGTGCTTATGGTAATTACCAACCCTAAAAGAGCTTGAGTTATTGGACTACGATGGTGTGGTATTTTTAGATGGGGACAAGTTATTTTTAGGATTTTAATAACTCCTTGTGCTCTGCAAAATTAATCTCAAGGCACTTTTATAGAACGTCTATTAGAAATCATCCCAATAAATTAATTTAAAGCTCCTGTAGCTGAAGCAGCTTTTCTGTTTTCTTATAGCGTAGCCAGCAAATTTCATCACACAGTGTATTAAGGCTGTAGGAACCAGCAAGTCGGGCGCCACAGTGCCTAGCTGCCAGAAGCCTCGCTCCTAGCTGGAGGCCAGTGCAGCAGGGTAAGTTTGTGGGGTGTCATTACTCTTGAGGCTTTTTTAGAGGGTAAGTTCCTATAACATCCAAAGAACTCAGCACTCTACTTTTAAAAAAAATTTTTTTTTGCTTCCTGTTTACATTGTGACCTAGTAGTTGGAGCACTGGCATAGGCAATGCCAAGATTTTGGCTGCAAGGCCCTCCTCCTCAAAAGGGGATTTACATCAAGTTGCCAGGAGAGTGCCTTGACCTCCACTTCCCAGGCTAACTGAGGTGGCAGGGTTGGGAGATCTCCAACCCAAAGAAATGTCAGATTTGTGAGGCCACATGGAAGGAAAGCAAGAGGAAATCCTAGTGGTTAGTGTTGAAAGGAGGATTTCTGGATGCCAATTCCCAGCTTCATAATTTGTTTATACATTTTACCCACCTCTTTAGGAAAATGGCAATCTTTTGCAACAAGGCTGGACAAAGCTGTACTTTTGCAGCTGTGTCAACCAACAGATAGCTCTGCACTTCATTTTTTTAACCTGTAACCTAAAGTTTCCAGTCAAAATATCCAGTCTAGTTTCAGGGATACTTAAAAGCAGGATTTTGAGGACCTAAATGTGAATTAGCTCTTCTGGGGAATTAAGTCTTCCCCCACGGATGAAGTGTCATATTTCATTGGCTTAGAAGTGGGATGGAAAGCAGGCAGAGAAATCTTGACTGTGGCATTCCAATCAAGTCACCTGCCTGGCAGGGAACTGATCTTAAACCTCTCATCACTGTCTAGGCCCTCAGGGAGGATTAGACTTGCAGGTTCGGAAACATGGTGTCAAAGGGATTAGTGTTGAGTTAATAAAAACTTGAATTCAATATGTGAATTCTCTTGGGGTGCCTGATGCTGCAAAATACTGCAGCTTCCCTTAAATTAATGTGTACTAAAGGTCGTCTTGATTTGGGAGGTCAACATCAAAACCTGTCTTTCTTTTATCCAACCTCTATTCATCTTAAAAAACTAACATTACAAGGTAGGGGTACAGGAAAGGAGAGGGAAAGGGACAACACCAAGGCATTTTAACTATAATTGATTTTCGAGTCAAACTCTATGCCTATGAGCACAGCAAGCTCTAGCTGAAGCATGTGCCTGATAGACTCAGTGTAGTCAGAGCCCATTTGATTCAGATAGGTCTTGTGCAAGGAGGATTGTTGTGAATTTATACAGCTGAATTTTATAGTATCATTTATCACAGCACTGTAAAGAAGGACAGGAAAAATCCTGGAAAAGACACTTAACTCTCAAAGAATCGGTCAGATTTTTCTCAGCTCTTCCCTTTTAAAAAAAAAAAGAAAAAGAAACCCGTTTCAGTGGATATGTTTTAAGAATATCGTTGCTTACATTTGGACTCTGTAAGCAGAGACAAATGATGCCGTGTATTTCTATGATTCAGAAATTATTTTTGTCCTGTGAAAATAATAGTTGAAATCTACCTCTGCACTGTCAGATTCTGGAAAATGGTCGATCAAAGCTGTGGGGTGCCTCTTTGTGCTTTTTTCCTTCACAAATGACACTTTGCAATCTAAAGATGGAAAGTGATTGCCCTGAAGTGGTCAGGCAGTTGGACCAGATGATTGTTGTAGGTCTCTTCCAACTGAACTATTCTACTCTAAAAAAACAAAGGTGGAAGCCCATGTAAACAGCAGAAATGAGGTAGTCTCGTTCATGTTGAGCAAGTAAAATGGGGTATACTTACCCTTATTATTAATATTCATTAAGGAATTAATATTGCCTGCAGCCTTCCACTGAATCTAATAGAATCATATACCAATTGTACTGGTCTCTCTCCAAACAAAAGACATGTTCAGTTGTGTGGCTTCCTCTTCTCATCATACATGGACACTATAGATGTGGCTGTCTGCTTTTAGGACATTTGGAAACCATTTTCAATGAGTTCCAGACCTCTGAGATGAGCCAAACATCTATTTAGTCTCTGTTTTGTTCTTAATGGGAAGGATTTAATTCAATTGTATTGTGCAAATTTGGGGAAGACAACTTCATTTAAATCTAACCTTTTGTGAGACTGTTTGACCGAGGCAGTCTAAACTTTGAGAGTATATTTGTCTTTAAAACCTCTTAAATAATTTCTAGTGGTTACTTGTGGTTGGTTGTTTAGTTGTGCCCAGTGTTGTATAAACACGGCATAGAAATTCAGTTTAGACTCTTTGATCCAGATAAATAGATATAAAGGATTTAAGAAATAACCTTTCCTCACATATCTAACATTCAGAAATGGCTTACTGGTTTTATAAATATTTATCAGTATATGCTTTTACCTTTAATACACCACAGTGCTATTGCGTCACTGAAAATACCTCAGACTGGTTGACCATTGATACACCTCAAGCCTTTAGAGTAGTTGTACTAATTTAAGACTTGTAGGTTCTGTGTAAGCAGACTTATTCTTCAACCTTCACTCTCTTCTAGGTTAGAAAATAGTATTCGTATAGAAAGGCAAAAATGAGAATGAAGTTGTGTTGCAGGAGACACATTTTCAGTACTTTGTTCTATCCACTGAGCTGGTTTGGTTGATGAGTGTTTTCTGTAATATGCATATACTCCACTGTACCTCCTCACACTTCCTTTAGTTACAGGTGAAAAATATCTACTGTTTGCATGGTGTGATATGAAGGAGAACACCTGAAGGATCAAGCCTGTTATCAGAACAAGCTAGGGGGCATCCGCAGCCAGGAGAGGTGGCAAGCTCTCTGAACGTGCTTTCCATATAGCGGTGATCCCAGCAGCACTGAGGTGGAGGACGCACCTTGTGCAGCTGTCTAATGATTGTTTCTAGTGTCCAGAAATCAGTGTGTTCCTGGTGTTTTGAAAAAGCTGTATGTAACCTCATTTAGGGTAGGATCGCCATCTGTCTTTCAGATCAGTGGAAAAGTGGAAGTATCTGGTGACCCTCAGAGTTTGGAGAACACCTGGGTCCTGCCTTCATTAGAAGTGCTACAGTGCTAATGAGCATGCTATAATGGTCTATGGAGGCATTTTAACATGGTAAAGTAGGTGTAAAATAAGCCAGGGTTTCCCACTGGTAGCCAGCTAAATTGCGGTAATAAGTATCACAGTGCACAAGGTGAGGAAAAGGTGCAAGTCAGATGATTTGTGTTAGCTAACTCTGGCTATTCTCCTTAGACACGTTCACTGTAGTCGAATACGTGGTGGTACATTCTAGATTACGCTCCACAACAATGTAGCTAGGCTACTGAATTTTCACTAGAAAGCATTATGCTGTGAATTGTCACTAAATTAGTTGTACTTGTATCTGAGGTATCCGATAACTAGAACACTCTGCCATCTCTCCCATTTTTGGCTTCCTTAAGTGCTCTTTCCCACCTAAGTGGCTTTCCGCCCCCAATACTGTAGACAACTTTGCACCTTTGAAACAATTGGGTTGGTTGTGCATATGATACCCACTTGACAACTGCAGGGAATTCTTTTTTGGCCCAGATAAAAAGTGCTCAGGTTTGAAATGGAACATCTTCCTTTAGATTGCTTGTAGCATGTAGAACCTTTCCTTGCTTTGACTGTTTAAACCAGGAAAAATAAAAACAGCGTGTTGGTAGATGGAAATGCTGCTTACTTCTTGCTGGGATATCAGCCTACACTGTATCTTTTTAAGGTAGCTAAATAACATCTAGGCACTTTGCAGCGTACAGAAATTGGTCCATGAACATGAACAATGGATGACTACTATGACTTGGAAATTACCAAACCGTGCAAACTTCCCTAAGTCTAGACTTAAGTGTGTAGTGATGTTTCTACTTCTCATTGTACATTCAATGATTATTGAAGAAAGAGAGTTTGAGAGATTATTACACTTCCTTTGTAAAGATGATGGGAAAATATATCAAGTTTTTGTATTGCCACAATAATTGTAAAATCAATCACATTACGTATTATTATCATCTCTTCAGCTTTTATATTCGTAAGACAGAGCAATACCACAAAGTTAATACAGCAAACATTCATCAATGCAAGCTTTCATTCTCATGACAGTTTATTTCCAGGAAATGAGAAGGGTAGAACAAAAAAGCCACAAGCCCTAGAAAAGCTGGAGAAAAGATCACCCACAAGTTCCACAGCTGTATCAGAAGCTTCTTGTCTTAATGCCCTTTTTTTCCCTCCTTATAGCCAATACTTTCAGTGATATTTTTCTGTTTCCTTTTCAACCTGATATTTTCTCAGTTCTGTGCATTGCTCTGTTCCACTATTCCTAAGTGTCTGGTGTACATATGTTTGGATGTAGAATTTGGAAGAGTGAAATTTCCACCTTGCCAAGTGCCAAAGGTGGAAGACAATGACTCAAAATACCAAACCAGCAAAAATATTTCATGGTCCCGGGCCACAGGTTCAGATGGTTGGCGTTGGCAGTGGTGAAGAATTGAGTCCAGGTAGCTGCTCATGCCCACCTTTGCCTTTGTCCTCTCTTTGTAGACTAGTGTCAGGACTTTTTTGGCCTGTAGACCCAAGTACAATTGTGTTGAGGCACTGCTGACTTGAGTCACACAGCCAGTCGCCAGGCTATGTTGTAGCTCTCCTTAGACACAAGAACACTCAGCATTTGGAAGAAATGTTTGGCCCTGTCCTGAGGCATTTTGGTCTACTGGCAGAAAGCGGTGGGATACTGAAAGAGTGACAGCATCGTTAAGCTCCCATGGGATGGTGCATGCACTCTGGCTTTCACATTTCTCTCCATCAAAGGCCCCTTGGCCTCATATCTGGCTCATACTTCTTAAGTGTATGCTGTAGGAGCCAATCAGGGCATATGGACTATTGGACTTCTGGTCATTTCTGCTGCACTGATGGTATAAAGCAGATGATATGGAGGGAGAGGTAAACAACAGAGGAACTAGAGAGGAAGTGAAGTCTGAGAAGAGAAATTACAAGATCCCAGTCTAGGTGCAGTGCCTCAAGGCTATTGATTCAGGTGGCAACAAGTAGTAGAAGAGACCAGCAGGAAGCTCACCTATCCTCAAGCTGAAGAAAATGCACTTGTAATTAATCAATTGGAGGAAAGAGGGATTTGTACCTCTTTAGGCAGTGCAATGTTTTAAAATTACATCTTTACATCAAGATGCTTTGCCAGATTGCTGCCTATCCCCTCCTAGGTTTACCATACAGAATACGTATCTTCATGGTTCTTTCTCTTCTGCAGTGTCCCTTCAGCTACATTGAACCTCATATCTGAAGTAATTTTACGTTGTCTCAAGTCCCAGAAGAGGCAGCTTCCCTGCAGCTTCCATCTCTGCCTGTTTTGTTTGTGGCATTCCCTGAATCAATACCTCTGACTTCTGTTTAAAAACCTGTGCTTCTTCCCAGAATTCGTGCATTTCAAAAATGACCTCTAACGTTGCTCTTACCAACCCACCTTTGAGGAAGCAGATGGTGTGCTCTGAGGGCTCAGCAGAGTCCGTGTACAGCTGAACCCATCTGGCACTGGAGAATGCTATCCTGTATTGTTTACTCAGGGCAGTTAGCAAGCAGACTTTCTGGGCATATCACCATCAAATGTTTCCCCTTTTTCTTAATTTTCTTTATGTTACCAATGCATTCAAACTCTATACAATCAATGCAGCAAGATGTAAATGATGTTCAAAACAAATTCCCTGCCCAGTGATGCATAGAAAGGAAGGATGCCCTGATGAAAAAATCAGTATTGCAGTAGGGCCCGCGGTGGCATAAAAATACGAAAGAAAGCATCCTAGGATGTAATTTCACAAAGGTTTTGTTCAGGATTCAGAATTTGAAACATTACCTTACCTTCATGCTGCTCCCTACTGGACTGCAAATGATTAACGTGAACATTTATTAGCAGCTGGTGATTCTCTTAGCCTGTAGCCACTAGGCTGAGTTGAGATATGTAATCTGCCTGTGCTAGTACCTACACAGGAGCCTCTATTTTGTGTTTTTCAGTACCGTTGCATTCCTGGCAAGAAAAAAGGGAGTTTTTCACTAAAGATGATCAGGTTACACTAACTTAACGTGGTGAAATTAAGACCATGATAAAGGGTTGCACCCCTGTACTTTTTGGAAGAGAAAGTCCTGGTTTTGCTGAGCAGAACCCAACACTTTCTCCCCTGAAAATTTTTGTTTTATGTTCAGGGAAAAATTTATCCTTACTGCAATTCGTAAGTCAGTGGGACAACACTGGCAGCCTGAATCCCAAGCAAGCTGTGTTGCAAGTATCACAAGTGCTTATGTAGTGATGTCCACTAATGCCCTATATAACAAATTCAGCAGTCCCACACGGGCCTTTCGTAAATTGAAGTAAAATATTGTAGCTGGACTTTTCCATGTGTAAGAACCAGTTAGGAAAGAGCTAATCCAAAGGCATGCCACAGCTGGGGAAGAAAACTCTTTCCAGAGTGCTTTTGTAAGTAAAGAAATTGGGATTTGTGTCTAGCTTGTACTTTCATCAGTTAATTCTGGGCTTCCACACATAGTTTTGCTGCCCCTTTTCAGATTGTTCTGGGAAGAGCACAAGTACGGTTTTAGCCTCTTCCTTCCCAACAACACTTGAGAGGGGCCTCTTTAGCCCTCTTCATTTGAATCTAATGTAAAGTTTTCTTATGTGCTCACTTTTCACACACCCCTGATGCTGACAACAGTGTAAAGGTAAATATTTACAAAGAAGAGCTTTTTCTTGACTAGCTATCTCCTAAAACTTTAACAGTTTTTTATTTTACACAAGTTGTTCAACATTACAAAGGGTAGAGAAATATTACAAGTTTGTTTGAATTTGCTAAAGTTTGTTGCTGTTTTTACTCACTTTTTTTCCTTTTTTTCTCCTCAACACCTATTTAATTTAAAGGATTATGGGGATAGCTCTCTTTCTACTTCAGTGTTTGAATTCCTGTACATCTCTTCTTATGCAATTTTAGAAAAAGTGTCAAAGACAGGAAAACATTGCAAATGTAACTTTGTACTTTTATAATTTGAAAAATGAGCAATGTTTACACAGGAAAGAAACTACAGGAGCTTGTATTGTTCATTTAGTGTTGGTTGAAGTTGAGGAATACTGTATGAAATTGAATATTTTTGGTGTACTTTCAGAGCATCAGTGATGTCTAGACCTGTGTAAATCCTAAGTCAAAACAACACAATGTTCAAAATCAGATTTCGCACACACACAGTTCATTTTTAATCCATGAACTTGAATTTTGTAGGTAATTTTTCTGACAGCAGAACTTTTGTTGGCATTTTATGAGTTTTTCCAGCCCTTCTGCTTGTCAATGGCAATTTTAGAGGCAACTTTTCAAAGCAAATTTCCAAATATGGGGGAAAGTTATCTACTGGTCCTTCTTTTTCTTTTTTCAAATGGTTGAATCTGGCATATATGTTCATCTGGGTAGTCTGGTTTTACTCAATTGCAGGGAGGGATGGAGGGGCTGACTATACTATCACTGAGCCTTTTAACGGTCCAAGTGTGGCACTCATGAAGCCTGGTTCCTTCTGTTTTGGATCTGAGGCGCTCTTTAGATTCTTTGTTGTCTAATAATAGTGGAGAGGTTACGCTGCTGTGATTTCCTCAATGGAGGTTCAGTCATGTACATTGGCCATTTATTGTTATGCAATGTGTACAAACTTAACGTTTTAGAAAACTCTTTGACATCGTTTGAAATTGACTGATAGTCTCATTGGTCTCTAGACATGGACAGACAGTTTGAATCAGCCTCATTTTCTTAAGCAACGATGTTTAAAAGTTATCATTTAGGCTAAAAATAATCATGTTTTTTGCTTTATTGTTATTCTTCTCTTGAAAGGCCTTTGATTATTCTGTGAATTCACTAGTTAGTCAGAATTACTGTCTCAAGGGGAAATCAACTAAGAATGGTTTTTTTGGGGTCCTTTTAGTTCCAATTAATTCCATACAAGAATATTACTCTACTGTTAAGGTTAAGGATTTTTGAGGGACGAGTGAAGTCTGCTGGGAAACATGAGAGTTTTCATACCCCAAACCTACGAAGTCTTCCTGTTCTGGTCAGAGACCAGCATCTTCTCCTGACAGTAATGCTACAGTCTAGAACCCAGCTTGTGTTAACTCATGGTTACAAAAATGCCTTTGTAGGCTGAAAGCCATGTGATAATGATGTGTGTTTCCCCCACATGCTATTCCAGGTTCAAAATGAATATTTAAGTTCTTAAAACTTAAGTTTTAATTTTTCTTAAGTACTTTTCTTGGCATCTTAGAATAATTCTTCACTTGCAGCGATTCATATCAGTATCACTGCATTTAACCAGTGCTTGACTAAACTATTTTATCCCCACTGAGGTAAGTGGTGGCTTAATTATGGTGTCTTGCGTTCTGGTTTGCCACAAATGTAGATGAGATATTTTCAGTGTTCACATTAAATTGGAGGAGTCTGTTGTGTAAAACAAATACAGGCAGACTCTAGGTAGCTTGAGCTCTAGCTTTGTTTATGTGTTTTACAGTGGGACAGGATGTGTAAACATCATTCCAGATGCTCATCCAAACCTTTCTGAAAAACCGTAAGAGCATGGATCCAGTTCAGGTCTGCCATTGCTG
>WAAD01003970.1:0-12748 GCA_013389945.1 Fregata magnificens | reverse complement strand
GGGGTGGGGGTGGGATTTGCCTCTCCCGATTCCGGCTCCGCCACGGGGGAGCACGCACACGTGTGCGAACGTGCGGATGCACGCGCCGGTGCGCCGTCAGCCCCTCCGGCCCTGGCGAAGGGCGACCGCCGGCTCGTGGCATCGGGGATGCTCTTTTTGGGTGGCTGGCGTTTCAGCTGGGGTGGGAGGCGGGGGGGGGGCTGGCACAAAGAGGTGCTGCCTTCGCCGTTCACATCTGGGCTGCATTAAAAGCCGAGCCGTTACCTTGGGCCTCCGGCTTCCAGACCCCGGGATGACATCAGAGGTTCAGCTTTTATTGGAAAAGGGGGAGGAAAACAAGAAAAAAGGGACGTTTTTATTTGGGGCGGCCCACCTGGGCAGCGGGGCTCCGCTACCCCACCACCCAAAAACGCCCCGGGTCCCTCCCAACACCCCAGGGAGCGCGGTCCAGCCCCTCTCGCCCGCCTGGTCCCCCCGTCTTTCCTCCCTTGCTGCAGTCGGTGTGTTGCCCCGAGCGAACCCGGCTGGAGCACGTGTCCTTCGCTGGGTCTTTAGATGGATTTAATTACACCGGGGCAGCTTTCCTAATATAGACCCGGCCCGGCCGATGCCAGGAGAGCCGGGGATAAATCGGTCCCAGGGCACAGACAACCCCATTCATCTTGGCGGGTGAACTCCGCAATTCCGGCGTTTTTCAGCAAACCCCGGCCGGAGGGAGCGGGGATGGAGGGATGGGGGGGGCTGAGCGTGGGGTCCCCGTTGCCCGCACCCCGCTGCCGCCGAGGGTTTTGGAAGGTTTCCACAGTTCCTTACGTATTCCTGTGGGCTGTGGTTATTTCGGCCGTCTGCCGGTGGTGGTGGGGGGTCACGCAGAGCCAAAGGTCTCGGGGTGTACCTGCGTTGGAGGGGGGAAACTGAGGCAGGGGGCTTGTTGATGGGGGCAGGTTTGGGGGGGGGTGTCTTGTCCCCTTCTCCCTCCCCACTTGATTTTCGTGGCTGTGCTGCTTTCGGTTATTTCTCCTGATTTCTGCGAGTAAAGTCAGCACCAGCTTCATGGCCCGTTTCTGCCTCGTTGGTCCTTGCCTGGGGAGGGCTGGAACATGGATGGGAAAAATAGGGAGACAAAATTTGGGTTTCGCTGCCCCCCCAGCTCTGATCCCCCCCCGGAGCACTGCGGGGGGCAGGGGTTTCCCGTTTCTTTTCCCCCTTCCTGCCATTTTGGGGCTCTGAAGCCGGGACTGTGGAGACACGTCCCGAGCCGCTGGGCTCCCTGCTTTATGGGGGGGGCTCCTTCCATCTTTCCCCTCGGATTAATCCCTAACGGACCTGACGAGGTGACCGTGGAGACCGGCCAGATCCCAAGCTGTTCCTGCCTCGATCCCCCAACCTGACAGGTTCAGGAGGCGAAATGGGGTGGGGGGACAGGTCCTGGCTGCGCTCCCCCCTGGCTGTGGGTCCCACGTGTCCTTTAACATCCCTCGCTCGGATTTGGGGTTCGGTGTGGGGGGGGTGTTTGCCCTTCGCCAGACCGATGCAGAGGCAGGACGTGGAGGCAGGAGGAGGGTGGAAGCAGGAGGCAGAGGCGGTGTGTTTGTGCTCGTAGAGTTTGAGCGGAGGGAGAGACACAGCCGGGTATTCCTGGGGGCTTGGTTTCATTCCTGGGGATGGAGGGGGAGAGATATGTTCCCCTCAAATCCATGACCGGCCGCGCTGTCCCCGTCTCGCCGGGATGCTCTGTGTCCCTTAGGCAGCTCCGAACGCCCCAGTCTTTGCCTGGCAGCGATGTGGGGCAGGGGAGACAGTGGAGAGCCGGTCCCGTGCCCGAGGAGCCCTTGGGCTCGGGTGTCCGTCCCGGGCTGAAGTAGGCAGGGCTGCGCGGGCGTGCGGCTTGGGGCTCTGCTCCTCCTCCAGCCCGTCCCCCGGGACCTCTCTTTCCGCTCCCAGGGCCCGCTGCTTTTCCCCAGGGCCACCCATCTTTGCAGAGCACCCAGGGCTCCTCTCCCCAGCTGGCGCGGAAGCTCGGAGCAGAGAGCCCAGCAGAGGAATTCCCCTGGTGAGGAAGCAGCCCCAAAGTCGGTGCTGGATGGGGCATTCGGTGCTGGGATATCCCGCCTGCTGCCTGTCCCGGCCCGGGGCTGCTGCCCGTCCCGGCCTCCCGGTTGTTCCAGGCTCCCAGGCTTTGCCATGTGCCCATCCTGCCACCCCAGCAGCTTGTCCATATGGGAGCTGGGGATGCTCCTCCCAGCAGCTCATGGGATGCTGGGGTGGCATAACCATCGCCCTTGCCGCTCTCAGGGACCCCGCTGCGAGACAGGGGGGCTGTGTTGGGCTCTCCCCCCCCGGCTTTGTGGTCTCTGAGCTTTGACCTTGGCAGAGGTCAACATGGAGCTAGGTCCCAGGTGATGGCAAGGCTCTTTGAGTCGAAGGAAAAGCAGCGCTGGCGGGTTTCCCGTTGCTCCAGACACATCTTTTCCACTTAGAAAGTGGGTTTCCCCGTTTCCTCCTTGGCTGGAGAGTACATCGCTCCGGTCTTGCTCCGCAGGGCTTCGCTCCTGTGCGTAGGAAATAGCCCTCTGCTCCCGCCCGGCAGAGCCATCACCTTATCTGATGGTGTACTGGGATGAGCGAGTCTCTCTGGTTTGCACCGAGTGGATTTTCTAGCTTTGCCCGGATTGTTTTGGCCCGTAGAAAGTTGCTCGAGGGTGATGGAAACAGCCACGTCCCTTTGATCTTTAATCTCGAGAGGCAGCATGTGGAGATTACGTGTCCCGGCGTGCGGTCCGGAGCTGCACGCCGGGAGCTGTAGTCCCCATGTCCTGCCGGAAAGGCTGCCTGCCCGTCGCTGCTGCTAAGCCTGTTTCTTTGCTGCTCAGACCGCTGGTCTCAGGAGGACATGCTGACTCTGCTGGAGTGCATGAAGAATAACCTGCCCTCCAACGACGGGAGCAAGTTCAAAACCACCGAGTCCCACCTGGATTGGGAGAAAGTGGCTTTCAAGGACTTCTCGGGGGAGATGTGCAAGATGAAGTGGATGGAGATTTCTAACGAGGTAACTGACAGCCGCACGGGGCTCGGAGGGGTCTCTGCGAGAGGGAGCGAGCGTCCCGGTGACCTCCCAGGGCTGTTTGAATCGCCCGAGTTCAGCGCCCTGAGTCCTCGGCCCTTAGTGCCGACACCTTCCCGTTGCCGTCAGTGTTGCAAACCCTTCGGAGGCGCTGGGACGGGTCGTTTGCGTGGTGGCGTTACGAAACCCTGTGGGTTTATGCCGTGCCGAGCACGGCTCGGTGCCGAGCGGGGATCTGCCCTGTGCCCCGCGTGCAGCCTGTTCACATTTGTGGCCCTTCGTTACCCCGCAGGTGAGGAAGTTTCGGACCCTCACGGAGCTCATTATGGACGCCGAAGAGCACGTGAAGAATCCTTACAAGGGCAAAAAGCTCAAGGTATCGGGCAGGAATTGGGGTCAGCCCCTAAAGGGGGACATCCCCCTTCCCCGGGACAGGGGGCCATCACCCATGTGGCACCCCAGACCCGTGTGGTTCTGCTGCCAGAGCCCCTGCAGGCACCTCACCGCCCGTAATCCCCACAGCCGGCTGCCCAAGGCTCCAGAGGCCGCGGGCTCTGGGCCCGGGCCAAGTCCAGGGTACATTTAATATGGCCGGCTGTATTGCTGGCAGGCTGCATCCAAGTTTAGCACCGGGGGGGGCCGGGAAGCCGCTGTCCTATTCCTGGCCTGCCAGGTCGGGTGGGGTGCTGCTTTCGGCCAGGCGGCCCCAGGGCAGTCGATGCTCTGCCACCGGCCGTCCCCGGGAGGTGAGTCCCATCCCTTCCTCCTGCCTCAGTTTCCCCTCTTGCAGCACAGCCGCTCTGTGCTAACAGCTCTGGATGGCTGGAGGCTGCTCCCGAGGCACCCAGCCCTGGGATATTGTAGTTCCTGGGGAAGGGAGCCCTTGTTCCCAGCGTTTTTCGCCCCCCTCGCCTGCAAAGCTGGGGTGTTCCCATGTCAGGGAGCTGGATCACCAGCGGGGCTGGATGGAGGCAGGTCTCCCCCGGTACCGGGGGGAGCTGGGAGCCGGCAGCCGGTGGGGTTTGGCTGTGCCCTCCACAGCGCTGCTGGCTCCACATTCAGTGTCTGCCACTCTGCTGTCTCCCCAGAAACACCCCGACTTCCCCAAGAAACCC
Source organism: Fregata magnificens (assembly GCA_013389945.1). Classification (NCBI taxonomy): domain Eukaryota; kingdom Metazoa; phylum Chordata; class Aves; order Suliformes; family Fregatidae; genus Fregata; species Fregata magnificens. The sequence continues at coordinate 8,569 of WAAD01003970.1, read as the reverse complement.
CTGACTCCCTATTTCCGCTTCTTCATGGAGAAGCGGGCCAAATATGCCAAGCTTCACCCCGAAATGAGCAACCTGGATCTCACCAAGATCCTGTCCAAGAAATACAAGGAGCTTCCCGAGAAGAAAAAGGTACGGGGTGAGGGGAAAGTCAGCAAGTCCCTTCCCACTTCTGTGCCTCTGCGTGCTGGGCTCTGCCTGCCCAGCTCTCCCAGTAAAACCAGCAGAGCCCAGCCTCTGCCTGGTGAGGGTTTAATCCGGCTCTCGATGGGAGAAACCCAGGTGCTTGTTTAGTCCCGTCAGACCTGTAAGACTTCCTTTCCTTTTCCTGTCCTGGTTCCCAGGATCCGTGGGGTGGAGGCTGGCTGGGTCTGTCCGTTGGTCCATCTCTTCCAGACGGACCTGGATGGTGACTTTGCTGTTGGGTGGATCTGTATTTAACGTTGGGGTTAAATCACACATCCCGCCGTGGCTGCCCTGTCCGAACAAGGGATGGAGGGGCAGGCTCTGCTCCGAGCCATGGGAGATGCTGGGAGGAGAGCTGCCCGTCTCACCTCCAGCTCTGGAGGCGGCCTTGGGCTTGGCCAGAGCCCGGGCAGGCGTTTTGGGAGCCCCAGCACTCAGTCTGGGTGGATCTGCCACCAGCAGGAAAGGTCTAGGGCACAAAGTCCTGCTGTGCCCTCTTGCCCAGGGCTGCCCAGGGCTGCTCAGGTGCAGGGAGAGGGGGGAGATCTTGCCTCTGAATCCCTGGGTAGGCTGGAAACCCTCAGCTGGGAGCTGCAGGACCAGTCTGGTGGGCTGGAGAGCCCCCGAGTGCCTTTGGGGGTGGTGGGGTGCCCAGCCGGCAGGGTTGACAGGGATGTATCTGCCTGCCCGTTCCCCGGTGCTGACGTCCCTCTCCCCCCTCCCTGGTGGCTTTGTGTCCCCAGATGAAATACATCCAGGACTTCCAGCGAGAGAAGCAGGAGTTTGAGAGGAACCTGGCGAGGTTCAGGTGAGCAGGCAGCCCCCCGGCCTTTCCCCGGGCCCCTCCAGGCAGAGCCAGTCTCCCCTCCTGCCTGTAGCTCACGGAGGAAGCCCTGATGGGTGCTGCGGCTTGAAGGCAGAAGGGAAGGGGGGATGCTGAAAAAAAAGAGCAAGGAAAACGTGTCTGAGAGCAGCCTTCCAGCTGGGAGACTTGGTGAGGGGGAGAGAGCGGAGGACCAGCCACGCTCTGAGGGTCTGCAAGGGAGGACAGGAGCCCTGCCACCGGCACTGTTAAAAGCTGAAGCGACCACCCCGTTCCCCCCAAGACCTTCCCTTTGAACGTGGTCGCTGTGACCCAGGTGGATCCTGGTGTTCCCGATGACCTGCTGCTGCTCCAGGGATGCAGTCCAGCCCGGCGCATTAAAGGGGCTGCTTCTAGCTGATGCTCCCCCAGGACGGGCAGACTCGAATCTCTCCTAAAACCCTCCTGCTCTTTTCAGTGACCGCCCCCCCCCCAGTATCTGAGCCCGTGGAGGCTCAGCCCTGCAGTGACGGTTACCCCTTAGCGGGGAGGTTTAGGGAGTGCTCTCCTTCCACCTGCAACCTCCGTAATGCTCTCCCTTCCCTGCCTCCCTGCCGGGTAAAGGGAAGATCACCCGGATCTCATCCAGAACGCCAAGAAATCCGACGTCCCTGAAAAACCCAAGACCCCCCAGCAGCTGTGGTACAACCACGAGAAGAAGATCTACTTGAAAGTGCGTCCAGATGTGAGTACGGTGGGTGGGAGTGCGTGTGAGCGTGAGTGTCGAGGGGTCCTGTACCCCGCTGCTGGGGGGAGAGGAGGGGGAAATGAGAGAAGCATTTTAGGGGGGGGACGGGATGGAAGACACCGCTAGAAGCTCCCAGCAGTCTGGACGGAGGTAAGAAGGGGCTCTGCACATCTGGAAGAGGCTTGGGGATACAGACCCCACTTTTTGCCTGCAGTTGAAGGGGTGACCACAGCCTGAGTCAGGGCAGGAAAGATTTCCAGCACAGACATCCACCTCTGGCCATGCCCCACACTCGCACGCACCCCCTTCCCCGGCCACGAGCTCGGCTCGCAGCCACCCCGCGGCCCCAAGCCGGGTGCCGCCGGGACAAGATGACGGGCAACATGATTTTTGCCTTTTTTTTTTTTTTTTTTTTTTCCCCCCTCTTCTTTTTTTGGATTTTACCCCTCTGCCCTCACCTCTGGCTTTGGGTTTTCAGGCCACCACGAAGGAGGTGAAAGAGTCGCTGGGCAAGCAGTGGTCTCAACTCTCGGATAAAAAGAGGCTGAAATGGATTCATAAGGCCCTGGAACAGCGGAAGGAGTACGAGGTAGGGAGCAGCCTCACCCGTTCCCCTCCACACTCGTCCCTACGTTCACTCCAAACCACTCTGCCTCCCGGCCACAGCCACCGGCAGCTAGCCAGCCTCACCTGATAGCCAGCGTGGGGGTTCAGCCAGATCCCTGCAGGTCCCTAGTGAGTCTGAGCCCTGCCTCCTCCAGCAGTGTTCGGGGAAGGGAGAAGTACCGCTGGGGAGATGATTAGGGCAATGGTTGGCTTCTCTTTCCTCCTCCTCCGGCCCCCAGCCAGGCGGGGATTGGAGCCCTTCTCCTGACCGCTCTCCATCCTTTGCAGGAGATCATGCGTGACTACATCCAGAAGCACCCTGAGCTGAACATCAGCGAGGAGGGCATCACCCGCTCCACCCTCACCAAGGCCGAGCGCCAGCTCAAGGACAAGTTTGATGGACGACCCACAAAGCCCCCTCCGTGAGTCCTGTCCCTCCCTGTTCGGGTGCGAGGGATGTGTCCTTCTCTGAGCTATTGGGTGGACGCTGGTTCTTGCTAACGAGGAAACTGAGGCTCTGCCTGGCTTTGAGAGCCCCAAGAGCATCATTTCTGGGACCACGGGCATGGGCTGTCCATAACTCCATTAAGCTGGTCCTTAAATATACATTAAATATATATTTGCAGAGAATCTGAGCAAGGTTTATGGTGGTGCTGCGTGCTCCGGGTTGCGGGGTAATCCAACCCCCAGCTTCCCTAAAATGCAGACACCTCTGGCACAGCACTTCACTGCCCGGTGCAACCCAGAGGGCGGCTGGGGGGTCTTGGGGGGCTCTTAGCATCCAGCCGGCTCCGCAGAGGGGACGTGAGTGGGGCAGGTTGTCCCTAATGCTGGGTCCCTCCGTCGATTGCAGGAATAGCTACTCCCTGTACTGCGCAGAGCTGATGGCCAACATGAAAGACGTGCCCAGCACCGAGCGGATGGTGCTGTGCAGCCAGCAGTGGAAACTGCTCTCCCAGAAGGAAAAGGACGCGTACCACAAAAAGTGTGATCAGGTGAGTGGCCGAGGGTGGACAGGCAGATGGGCGCCAGTGCTGTGGGGAGGGAGGAGTAGGATGGGAGAGCTTGGGCTACAAATCTTGCTGGAAATGAGCCCCTCACCCTTCCTTAGTGCCTGTTCTTGCCGTCTTGACCACCAATTCCCCCTGGGGTCCTCGGTCACCTCCCTTGGTCCTCTGTCTCCCCAATCCACGTGTGTGGGACCAGCAGATGGTCCGGGTGGAGGACGCTGTTGCCAAGGGGGCTGACGCTGGGTCGGGGACTGCACGAGGCAGGGATGGGGCGGGGGATCTCTGTGTAACCGCACGTCTCCATCTCCCTGCAGAAAAAGAAAGACTATGAGATCGAGCTCCTCCGCTTCCTGGAGGTGAGTGGTGGGGGCGTGCCTCGGCCATCGGGTGCTGGAGACCCCGAACGTGGGGAGGGAGCCCTGGCCAGGGGCTGAGATGGGTTAAATGGGGGCTGCACTGATGCTGCCCTCTTCTGCTCCCCGCAAAACATGGCCACGGGTGCTGTGCAGAGGTGTGTGCACGTAGTCTTGACCCTTCCCAGCCGTCCTAATGCCTGACCCAGTGTCTTCCAGTTGGACACTGGGAGGTGGGGACAGGCTCCCCCGGCTGGTAGAGGAAGCCGGGGGTGAGCGGAGGGCTGGTGCCGGAGGAGGGGTTGCCGTCAGCGGCTGCGGCTGTGCAGGCGGCAGCGAGTCTCTCGCTTCCTTCCCTCGGCCGGGGCGTAGGTGGGGGGAGCCGCACCGAGGCCGTCCCAGCATCGCGCTCGGTCCCCGGGCGGACGTGACGCGGCCTTGGCTGCGCCTGCAAGGGCAGGGGGTGGAAAACCTGAGGGTGCGCCCGGATCTGGGCACCTGCCCAGCCTGCCTTCGCGGAGAGGAAGCAGATGAGACTGAGCCGGGGAGGGGACAGAGCTGGGGAAGGGGGACATTGCCCGGCGAGGGGGGTGACACAGACATGGGGAGCTCCAGGCTGCGCACCCAGGCTTGGAGTGCCTGATGTTGGCCCTGGCTGGGATGGCTTTTGGATCAGGCCAACTGAGTGCATTAGGTCTCCCCTCCCCAGTGTCCCTATTCCCTGATTGCATCAAAGCCTCGTTAGCATCGGGCCGTCTAACCACCTCTCTCCTCCTGTGCCACCCAGAGCCTGCCCGAGGAGGAGCAGCAGCGGGTGCTAGGCGAGGAGAAGATGCTGGGCAGCAACCGGAAAGGAGCAACGAGTCCTGCGTCCAAAAAATCCTCACCAGAGACCGGCAAGGTGAGAGCAGCAACTGGAGATGGGGCAGCACGTGCCAGAGACATGGGATGGGGTTGCTGGCATCTCGGGCTTCTTTGAGGGCTTCATTCCTTGGTTCTTCCATCATGTTTTTGCTGGGGTTGGAGGCTGCCAGTGCGAGGCAGGTCCCTCTGTGTGCTCACCCCTACCCACGGCCCCGTGTCCCTCCTGCAGGCCAGCTCGGAGAAGCCCAAACGGCCCATCTCTGCCATGTTCATCTTTTCGGAGGAGAAGCGGAAGCAGCTGCAGGAGGAGCGGCCGGAGCTGTCAGAGAGCGAGCTGACCCGGCTCCTGGCCCGCATGTGGAACGACCTCTCCGAGAAGAAGAAGGTTGGTACCGTCCCCAACCCTTCTCTTCCATCCCCATCTCCTCTGCCCTCACGCACCCCGTTGGGCATCTCGAGCAGCCCAGGAGACGCTGCCTGTCCTTGTCCTGCTGCAAGGGGCTTTGCTCACCCCAGGCACCGCAGCTGGGGGACGATTGTCCCCAGGAGCATCACAGCTCCGGCGAGCCATCACCCAGGCACCAGTGTCAGCACCGATGGGTGCTCCCGGCTGTGCCCTCTCTCTCTTGTGACCTGGCGGGTCAAAACCCAGCAGCTTAAGAAACCTTGGAGGGTCCTTGAGCCTCAGTTTAAAGGCTTTATGGTTTTCGTGGTGGGGGGAGGCCCTGAGATGTGGGTGTGCGTGGTGGGGGGCTGCTGGCGCTACCGTGGGGGCAGCACTGGGGGAAGCTGCAGTATCCTGCTGCCTGCCCTCCCAGTGCTTGGTGGCCGGGGGGCTTGTGCCCGGGGGGCCGTGCTGCCCCTTCACCCCCACCATGCTCCCCTGCGCAGGCCAAATACAAAGCGCGGGAGGCGGCGATGAAGGCGCAGTCGGAGAAAAAGCACGGCTCAGATAAAGAGGAGCGTGGGAAGCTGCCCGAGTCTCCCAAGACGGCCGAGGAGATCTGGCAACAGAGCGTTATCGGAGACTACCTGGCTCGTTTCAAGGTGAGGAGTGAGCCAGGAAAGGAGCTGGAAGTGGGATTATCGCTCCCACCGGCAGGAATTGCCTTGCACCTTCTCCCCTGCTTTCACACCCAAGGCAGTAGGTTGGGGCTGGGAGCCACGGGGAGGACAGGGGTCACAGCAAGGGAGCGGGTGCCCCCTGGTCCGTGGCAGAGCCGGTGGTGGTACCCCAATGTCCTGGGCATCTTGGGTGCATCTGTAACATGGCGTGGGGGGTCTGTGCTGCAGAACGACCGGGGGAAGGCGCTGAAGGCCATGGAGGCCACTTGGAACAACATGGAGAAGAAAGAGAAGCTGATGTGGATCAAGAAGGCGGCGGAGGATCAGAAGCGATACGAGGTGGGTCCCTGCTCCTTGCCACCCCTCACCGTGCCCTCGCGGCGGCGCTGCCCCTGTCTCCCTGACCCCTCTTTCTCCTCTGGCTCAGAGGGAGCTAAGTGAGATGCGGGCCCCTCCGTGCTCCACCAACTCCGCCAAGAAAATGAAGTTCCAAGGAGAGCCGAAGAAGCCCCCTATGTGAGTACCTGGGGTCTAGGGTCCGAAAAGCTGGGTCTGGCTGGCCCAGCTGGGCAAGCGGGCTGGTACAAAAGAGCCTGGAGCAGCCCCGGGTTGGAGGGAGCGTGGGCTGGGCCATGCCGGGGGTGGCTGGTGGTTAGCTTGTGGACACCCCCGTTCTCCATGCATGCCATCTGATCCAGTCTCTCTGCTCCCCGCTTGCAGGAACGGTTACCAGAAATTCTCCCAGGAGCTGCTGTCGAACGGGGAGTTGAACCACCTCCCGCTGAAGGAGCGGATGGTGGAGATCGGCAGCCGCTGGCAGCGCATCTCCCAGGGCCAGAAGGACCACTACAAAAAACTGGCGGAGGAGCAGCAGAAACAGTACAAGGTGCACCTCGACATCTGGCTCAAGGTGAGCATCGGACCCTCACGCCCGGTGGGGGGCACGGGGGGGCTCTGGGGTTGGATGTCCTTGGGGATGCTTGGCATGGTCTCTGCTCGCAGCCTGCCTCTGGGAAACACCATCTCCAGACCCTTTTTTGGCATTTTGTAACTTAAAAGGCCTTTAAAAAAATAAACGTGGGGAGGGGGTGCCCTGTGCTAGAGTCCTTCCACGCTCCGTCCCCCTTCGCCGTGCCTGCCCAGCCCTTCCTGCGCCCTGAACGTCTCCTCTGTCTCCGCAGAGCCTCTCGCCCCAGGAGCGGGCTGCCTACAAGGAACACACTTCCAACGTGAGTATCCAGCCGGCACCACGGTGGGGGGCACCCGGGGGCTTGGGGCTGGGCTGGGATCAGCCCTGGGTGAGGTTAGGCTGTGTGGTAGATGAGCTGAGCTCAGGAGAGCCCCTCAAAGGGTTTCACCCCCGTAGCAGCTCGGCAGTGGGGTTTTCTCTGTGCTGGGCACTGGGAAGGAGCCAAGCTCGAGCCCTGCGGCTCTAAATGGTTTTGCTTTGTTCCCCCCTTGCAGAAACGCAAGAGCATAGGGAAGATGCGGGGCCCCAACCCCAAGATGAAGCCAACGATGCAGTCCAAGTCGGTGAGTGCACGACGGCCGTGCTCTGTGCTGGGGACACCCAGCACCCTTCTCCCTGGGAAGGGCGTCCCAGGGGGACCCAGACCTCTTGTTCGAGGCGTCCCTGGTGCTTTCTGCTGCCTGCCCTTTCCTTGAGGCGATAAACCAAGTCCCCTCCCCAAATCTGTCCTCAAAACCCACCCGGGTCTGATTTTGCCCCCCTGTAGTCTACGACACCCCCTTGCACCCGCTCCGGGAGCCTTTTTGGGGCCATTTGTAACATAAATGGGGAAAGGCTGCCAGGCAAGGTGTGGGGTAGGAGCCACCTGATCCTGCTTGGTGGATGGAGGAACCCAAAGGCTGATGGCCAAGGATGGGGCGGTGCACCCATGGGCGCTGGTGTCCCGGGGTGCCTGCCTGCGGCCAACCCCCTCCCGCCCCGCAGGAGTCAGAGGATGACGACGAGGAGGAAGAGGAGGAGGAAGACGACGACGAAGATGAGGATGACGATGATGACAACGGCGACTCGTCAGAGGAAGGTGGCGACTCCTCGGAGTCCAGCAGCGAGGAGGAGAGCGAGGACGGGGACGAGGTGAGGCTGCGGTTTGTGCCATGGGGAGGGCGGCGGGGCCGTCCCGGGCCCCGCTCCGCTCCCGTACCGCTCGCTCTGCCCTCACCCTCCTCCGGGGCTGGGGGGGCATCTGCACCCGGGCTCAGATAGGAGCGTGGCAGAGAAGCTCCCGGGAAGGGGGGGACACAGGGAGGCGAAGGGGAACGGGATCCGCCCCCCCCTGCCCGGCGTCCCTGGGGAGGGTGCGAGGAGCAGCCGCGGGGCGTAGTTAGGAGCAGCCTCGGGACGTAGAGGTGCGGGTTGTGCAGAGCCCCCAGTGAGCAGAGAAAAATCTCCTGTCTTTTTCCTGGTGGAGATACTGAGTCTGGTCTCGGCTCCGTTTGCGCCAGTGTGAATGCCGAGTAAGTCACCAGAGTCAAAGTTTTACACCGGTGCAACTGAAATCAGAGTATGCTGGATGGCGCTGGGGCCAGAAACCGTGTCCGTGCCTTGTGCTCGCCACCGGACAGGTGAGGTGTTTCGACCCCCTCGTTGGTCTCAGCTCACGCCTCTTCCTTCCCTGGCTTTAGAGGGGGGAAACTGAGGCACGAGGCGGGTCGGGTACCCTACCTCGGATCGTGTAGCGAGGCAGTGGCAGAGGTGAGGGTAGGACCCCCGCGCGCTGCTCCGGCACGCTCCCCCCTGCTCTCCCGGCACCCCTGAGCTGAGCCCTTGCAAACTCACTCCTGCCCCGCGTCCCNAAGCTCTTAGTAACGTCGTTTGGTTTCTCGGTTTCGGTCCCAAATCCCCCCGCCCAGCCCCCCAAAACCCTTTCCTACTCTTCCTCCTGCCCCACCCTGGCGAGCTGCAGCCCCCCGC
>WAAD01003966.1:198717-230361 GCA_013389945.1 Fregata magnificens | reverse complement strand
CTGGCACGCTACGGCCGGGAGCGTCGGCGGGACCTGGGGCTGGCAGCCGAGCAGCTGCGGTTGGCACGGCGGCACCTGGGCCGGATCACCGGCCATGTGGGCGCCGAGGACATCCTCGACATCATCTTCAGGGACTTCTGTGTTGGGAAGTGAGGGGCGCGGCAGCGGGGGCTCCCCCGGCTGCAGTACCGCCAGCATCAAGGACCGTGGGCAGGGGAGCTCTTGGCTCCGTGATGGTATTAAACCGTGGTGCCTTCGGCGGCTCTGGCATCCTTAATCCTCCCTGGTCCCTGGTGCCGTGGGGCTTGGCATCCCCGTGCTGGGCTGCGGTGTTTTCCTGGCCCGGGGGCATGTGTCCCGAGCCCCAGACGTGGAAAAAACCACTGGGAGAGGCCCTGTTTCCTGGCCAGGAGGACAAACAAGGAGCTGGAGCGGCTGGAAGGGAAAAGCCACCCCAGGCTTCCCCCCTGGGGCATCCCCCCCCACCACGCCATGGCATGGGGGATGCAGGGCTCAGCATTCCCGCGGGGTCCATCCTGGCGCCCCAAGTGCACCCCCAGCCCCAGGGACACTGCGTGGGGGTCTTGGGCCCCCCCAGGGCACAGCTCCAGCTTGGCAAGCCATGGGATCCCCCCAGCTCTTCCACCCACCTGGCACCTTTGGGCTCTGCAACCCCAAAGATGGGTGCTCCCCAGGGACACCCCGCTCTCCTGCCCCCCCGGCTGGGGCTCCCAGGCTGCAGAAGCACCTGGTGCTCCAGGATTATTTATAGTGGAGCTCCAGGAAATCCTCTGGCAGCGAGCAGGTCCCCCCCGGACCCCCAGCCGGGCTGCACCAGAGTGCTGTGGCCAGCCGGGGCTGTGGTCCCCGGGGGAGCCCCTCAGTCACCCCAATCCCACCCTGGCACCATGCTCTTCCAGGGGCTGGGCAGGGACGGGGGGACCCGACGGCGTCCCCATCCTTGGGCAGCGGTGGGTGGCAGGAGCATGTGGCTGCGTGTATCCCGGGAGGGATGCGGCTCGGGGGACCTGAATGAGACTTAGGGGACCCGAATGGGACCTGGGGGTGCTGGGTGGGGATGGAGATGGGGATGGGGACGCACCAGGAGCACTACGTGCCACTGATGAGGTGCTGGCAGGGGATGGCGTGCGGGCAGCTCAGCAGGCAGGAAGGGTTCTTTCAACAGGAAAGCGCGGCCGTAAATCAGCGAGTGGCAGGCGGCGATTCATCACTGCGTTTGGCATGTCCTGCGCCCGCCGCTGCGCCCCAGCCCCATGACCCGGCGTGCCGAGGGGGCTCGGTGGCAGGATGGGGCTGCCTGGGCTCGGTGGCCAAGGGCTTCCTGCTCGCTTGGCCTCGTGCGCTTCCTGCTAGTGAGCAGGGAAAGCCCAGGGCCGGGGTTTGCCCTGTGCCGCTGGGGCTGGGTTTCCTGGCAGGGGGGCAATTGCAGCCCCCCAAAAGGGTACATGAAGCCGGGACGGGATGTTCCCGCTCCCCATCCCAGTCGTGGCCTCTGTGCCCCCCCCACATAGGTATCCAGGCACACATGTGGTGAGCTGTGTCGGTGCTCAGGGCCGGCTGTACTTACAGCTGCCAACCGCCCCGTCTCCAAGCGTACGGGTACATGCGTGGGGGAGGCGAGCATGCAGGAGGGGACGAGCGCGGGGGCTCGGGGAAGGGGACAGGGGAGGGTGGCCCTGGCCCCCGCTGTGCTGATGGCCCCCCCCGGGGCAGGGGAAGGACGGCGGTGGTGCCGGCCACTCGCTCCCGCTCGGGGTTTGCCGTCCGTGCCGCGGGAAGCACCTCCTGGGCTTGTCCTCGAGCCCCTTGCCACCGTTTTCCGTGCGCCGCTCAGCCGTTAGCCGCTGCGGAGAGGGCNGTGGGCTCCCGCGCCGGCCCCCCTCACCTGGGGTTCTTCAGGGTGGACGTGTACTGCTCCATGATCTTCTGCACTGTCCGCTGGATCTCCTCTGCGTTGATTTTGCCTGGTGGGACGGAGCATCGGGGCCTGAGCCAGGCTGGGTGCCAGGGGGACGGTGGCCCCCAGCGTGCCGGGGGGCTGGTCCCACAGCAAGCGCCCCCCAGGACTCACCCATATTCCCGAAGATGCCCTGGTTCCTCAGAGCATCCGCGTAGGAGCCCACGCTGGCGAAGGGTCCTGGCCGCCCGCTGCCCCCCGGCAACCGCGAGCCCATGATGTCAAAGAAGGCGTCCGTCTGCGGAGGAGAGCGGGTGGTGGCGGTCAGCGCTGGCACCGCTGCCCTGCTCAGCACGGCACCTCTGGGCGAAGCGGGCCTGAGGGTGCTGCAGTGGCTTGTCCCTGCCCGGGGTGCACCCGCAGCCGTGCAGAAGCGTGCGTGCAAAAGAAAGATGCATTTGCAGAAGTGCATGTGCAAAAAAGAAAGATGTACGTGCCCAGCCTCGTGTGCTCCCGGCGCGGCCGCGGAGGGTGCCCGAGGACATCCCCACACCCTGGCAGCTCCCTCACCTTGGCGCCTATGCAGATGTTGAGCTGCTCCTTGAAGTACCCAGCCTGCGCGGCAGCTTTGCTCTTCTCCTCCAGCTCCTTGCTGAGCTGCTCCTTCTCCGCCAGCAGCTTCTTCTTCTCCTCCTGGCCGCCCTTGACCTGTTTCTCGACATCCTGCAGCCGCTGCTCCAACTCCTGCTTCTCCCCGGAGCAGTTGATGCGACACTGGAGCAGGTTCATGTCGCAGACGCTTTTCCCCACGTATTTAGTCTCCCGTTCCTTCTGCCAGAGGAAAAGCCCCTCCGTCCGCTGCGTCAACCAGTTGAGCTGCTCGTGGATGGCGCTGCAGCTGTACGGGCTGAGCATCTCCTTGATGCGCTGGAAGGAGTAGCTCATGTCGGACCTCAAGGAACTGCACTCGTGCTTCAGCAGCTCCAGGTTGGTTTTGGTGGACTCGCAGACGGTCTTGGTGGTGAGCAGGTCCCGCTGGCAGCTCTCCTGCTCCTGGGTGGCTTTGGTCAGCGTGGCACCCGCTTTGCGGCAGTTTTCCTCCAGCTCCTTCTTGGCCAGGGCTGTCTGGTCCAGCTGGCTCCGCAGCAGCGCCTTGTCGGCTGCGGGGGGGGGGGGCACGGGGTTGGGGTGCGTGTTCCACCCCCCCCCAACTCCCACCCCACATCTTGGGGTGACACCCCTGCCTGGCCCGGANGGGGGCAGCCGAGGGGGGTCCCTTACCGCTGCAGCTGGCGTTGATGAGGCTGATGGTCATGTGGCACTCATCCAGCTTCGTTTTCTGGTAGAAGATGATCTTCATCATCTCCTGCAGCTGAGGTGGGGGGAGGAAGAGGAGGGGAGTCAGAGTGTCCCGCAAGGACCCCCCCCCGGCATCGCCTCGCTCCCCCCGGGTGGTGATGAGAGCGCTGGGGGCTGGCGGGGGCAGGGGGCTGTGGAGGATGGTGGGGGGGGCTGCGAGATTGGAACCCCCTTGGCCAGCGGCTGCCTCCGGGATGCCAGGGCTGAGAGCCGCCCTGGGGCTGGGGGGAGCACGTCGGCATCGCCGGCAGGCTCTGCCCCCCACGCCCTCTCATCCATCCCTGCTGAAGCTTGCGGGGCTGAAGCGAGGTCCCGGCTCCTTGCAGCCCCCAGCACCCATGGGTGGGTCGCCGCCCCCAGTACCCGGCGGGCTTTGCCTTCCTTCCCCGGGGAGAGGGGCTCACCTTGGGGATGGGGTTGGGAGCCTGGGTGCTATTGCACTTATCCAGGTCCCGTTGCACCTTCTGGGCGAGGACCTGCAGCCCTTGCTTCTCCTTGAGGGTGGCGTTGAGGGTGCGTGTCAGGTTGATGTTCCTCCCGCTGAGGGTGATGATCTTGTTGTAGCGATCCTGCAGCTGCTCCTCCAGCAGCCGGAGGTGCGTGTCGGTGCCTGCCTGCGCGTTGCCATACACCATGAACAGCACCAGCCCCAGGATGATGAGGAATTGGATGAGGGAGGTGAAGAGGAAGATGTACTTCACATAAAACCCACAGTCCCGCTTGGGCATCGCCTCCTTGGCTTCCAGACCAAACTTGGCCATGGAGTAGCTGCTCTTCTCCATCCCGCCGATGTTCTGCGCACCCCACCCCGTGGCAGCCCCTTTCAACGGGGCCGCGCCAGGGCGGGGTTTGCTCTCGACGCCGTGTTTATATTGCTCTATTTAATATTTCCTTCTGCTGAGCTCCTTCCTGCCTCTCCGGATGCGTCGGACCCGCCGGGTTATCACGACGCAGCTTCTGTTTGCGGGAGGACTATTGTTCCAGGTTGCTAATGGACGGGGGTGAAGCCTGGGACCCTGCTCCCCCCTCCCTGTGCTGGGGCCTGGCGGTCCCCCGGGACCAGCTCTCACCCCGAAATAGCTCCCGGCATGGCGGGCACCGGGGATGCCTGGGGAATGAGTCCCCGGGGGCAGGCAGGGTGGGCTGCGGCTGCCGGCGCTCGCTGATGGGGTGATGGAGGAGGATCCCACCGCCTGCACTGGGCTCCTCAGGTTGGTCCTGGTACCATGTCCTCGTGGCGGGACGGTGGCACGTGAGTCACTGCCGGACCCCGCTGCTCGCCAGGTCGGTGGCATGCAGGGACTGATGCTCCACGTCTGCTCTCCTGCACCTTGCAGGCAGCTCACGGGCAGGGGAAGGATGCAGCCAGGCCCTGGCTTGCAGGTAGGGTGGCAGTGGGCTGGGGTGGGTGACGTGGGGCTGTGGGATGAAGCCACCAGTGGGAACCTGTGGCTGCGGCACCCATGGGTGCTGTCACCCCGCAGAGCCACCGTCCTGCTGCAGGGCCTGGGGAGCCACTCCTGCTCTCTGTCCCCTGCTGGGGACATCTCTGCTGGGCAGAGAGCAGCTGGTGGAGGGCAGCAAGGGGCAAATCCGGACCTCTCCATGCCCACCCGCAGGACCACCGGGTCCCCAGGCTGCCGAGGAAGCCCCGGCCGAGCACGTGGAGCATGGGTGGCCCTGGCCCTGTGTGAGGGTGGCCACCCATGCCAGCATCACTGCCACGGCGGCTCAGCCCAGCTGGGCACGGATGGAAAGAGCCGCGGGTTTGCAGCTGTGTCCCCTGTCCCACTCCAGGTCTGGGGTCCCCTGGGCCCCCCACCGGGCTGACGGGGGAGCCTGGGGGTGAGGGCTGGCTTGGGGACAGGCTGGGAACCCTCAGTGCAGAGAAAAGGGGTCACATCAGGTGTGGGCAGCACCGTGGCAGGGACTGGAGGGAGAGGGGATGCTGCCCGTCCGACCCTCAGCGCTGGCGACCACAGACGGGGTGTCTGGGCTGCAGAACCGGCACCCCCAGGTCTGGGCTGAGCCAGACCATGTTCGGACCCCAGCCATGGCCATCGCCACCCTGTCCCCATCCCACGGGAGCCCTGGGCTGTGGTGGAGGGGCCGGCTGCGCCTGGGACCCCCCCCAGCTCTGCAGGATGCCCAGCCCGGGATGGGGGGGGCTGGCTGGGGGGGGCCGTGGCGTGGAGCAGTGCCGGGCGCTGACCCCGAGCTGCTCACTGTTTCCTGCCTTCTGGCTGCGCCGCGGTCCCTGGGGACCGGGAAGTGTCTGCGATGGCTGGGATGGTGTCGGTCCTGAATCCATTCTCAGCTACTGCCGTTTCCTTCCTGAGCTGCAAATAACGGTGAGTCACCCCCCGGCCCCCCCCGGCCCCGCGGTGGGGACGCTGCCGGGGCTCTGCCGGACCCCGTGACCCCAGGACCCCGGCATGTCGGTGGCTTCGCTGGTCGGATGCTCCCTCTGGCAGCCCACCCCAAGGGCTCCCCGCAGCCTCCCAGGGTCAGCGGGGTTCCCGATGGGGCATCCAGGCCCCCCCGGCGCTGCAGACCCTGCCTCTGTCCCATTTTCCAATCAGCCTCCCGGCTATAATTAATCCTTCCCATGTTGAGGGCTGGCGCTGTGTTGAGGTTGGGCCATGGGAATGGCTCTGCCCGGTTCCCGTCCCTGTCCCAAGCCGCTGCGGGGCTGGGGTCTCCACTTTGGGACCACCGGGTTTGGGGTGCAGGAACGGGGCTGGTCCCCCCCCATGTGGGCTCCGCAGCCTGGGAAGCCCCGAGACGACCGGGGGCTGCCTCGCAGAGGCACTTTCACCTGGAAAGCCGCCTGCCAGCACCTTCCCTGGCCCCCCCGAGCCGAGGGGCATGGGGAGCGATCCCCCACGGGGAGCGCAGGCAGGAGGAGGCCGGATGCCTGTGTGCAGCCTGCCTGCCCTCTGCACAGGATACCGCGGCAGCAGCGGCAGGAAAATCTGCAACTTTCCTGGAAACCTTCTTCAAAGCTGATCAAAGATGCTGGGAAGCGATTGCAAAACAGCAGCAGCTGCTGATCCCTGTCCCCCCCTGCCCACCTTGGCCCCGTGTCCCTGGCTGGGCCCCCCCAGGGTGCCTGTGGGGTCCCTGGCAGAGCCGGGTCCTGCCCTGGCAGCCGCTGGGCACCGCGGTGGCAGAGCCCGGTTAAAGCCCTGGGGCGTGTGTGATGCCTGAGCGGGGCTGGGGGGACGGCTGGGCTCGGGGGAACGGGGAGACGGCCGGGCTGGTGGCACAGAGAGACATCCTGGTGAGCAGAGCAGCCTTTATTGCCCAAACGCCTGCCCAGTCTTCCCAGTTTCTGGAAGCGCGCTGGGAATGTGGCATTAAACCCCGGAGCTGATTGAAGAGCAGCTCCGAGCGGTCGGTGGCGAAACCATCCCTTGGTTGAGCTAAAATTCTGCCCAAAAGCTGGACGACCGACCCCTCTGGTCCTGCCGTCCTGCTGCGGCGGTGGCATCGGGACACACAGCAGGGTCGGGACACAAGGCAGCATCCCGACAGGCGGCAGGATCGGGACACGTGGTGGTATCGGGACACCCGGTGGTATCGGGACACCCGGTGGGATCAGGACACCCGGTGACCACCAGCATCGTTCATCTGGACACGCTGGCTCCGGTCAGACCCGGCCGCTGCTGGGTCCCAGTGCTAAGGGGCGCTGTGGGACTGGGAATGATGGGCTCAGCGGGGCGGGGGGGCCCGGCCCCCAGCCCCCGGCAGGGAGGGGGTCGGGGGGGCTGCGGGGCTTCAGCCCTTCCTGCAAAAGAGGGGAGGGCAGGGAGTGAGTCCACGCACGGCCCCCGTGTCCTGCTCCCCAGGGGACACCGGTGACAACGGCACATGCCAGGAAGCGTGCCCGTGAGCCCCCGGGCCGGCCNCGCCGCAGCGCGTCGACCTCGGCCGCGTACTCCCGCCTGTGGGGAGAGCGAAGCCGTGTGAGGGGGTCTCCCTGCCCCGGGATGGGGGGACGGAGGGTCCCCATGGGGAGGAAGGGACGGGGCAGGGTGGTGGTGGGGCCAGAGGGTTGGGGTCAGGCTGGGTGCGGGGCTGGGGGAGTTGGATGCTCTGGGGTGCCCAGCACGTGGGGGGGACAAGGACCTTACAGTGTGGCCTCGAGCTCTCGCTGGCGGGCCTCGCACTGCTCCCCCCGTGCCCGCAGTGCTCGCCGCTGCTCCGCTGCCTCCTCCAGCTGCCGCCGCAGCCCCAGCACCTGCTCCTCACCCCGTGCCAGCTCCTCTGCGGGACGAAGGGGACAGCAGGGTCACCCGCACACCCCGAACCCCGACACCCCAAGCCCGAGCCTGTCCCACCGAGCGTTGCCCCCAAAAGGCATGTGGCTGTGGGACCCCCGGGTGGGCTCCTTGCAGGGGTTGTGGGGGGACCTGCGCTCCACGCCACTGCTCCCAGGGGATGGACAGAGGGATACAGTGTTCAGACAGACCTCACCTTGCAGAGTTGCCTTGCCGTGGGCCAGCTCAGCCTGCTCGCGCCGCAGGGCCAGCATCTCGTCCCGCAGCGCCGTCGCATTGGCCTCCAGTGTGGCCTGGGGACAGGGGACATGGTGGCGTGGGGACAGGGGTGGGCAGTGTCCTCCCATCTCTTCGTCTGCTGCCGGAGCCCTGCCCCTCCTCACCACCTCCCTGTGTCCCCAAGCTGTCCCCATGCTCCTGGTGGCCTTAGGTCCCCCTGTCACGTTTCTCAAAGGGGTAAGGACATATATTTGCGGAAAATCCCTCTTCCCTGGAAGGGTGGTTCAGCCTGAGCTTGGTGAGGATGCTGGTGCACCAGGGATGTCACAGGAGCCCCGGGCCACTCAACTGCCCCGTGGGTGGCATCCCTGGTACATGGGAGGGGATAGAGCTCCCCCCAAGCTGGGTCCCCAAGAGGCTGCACAGCCCAGCCCTGCTCCCGGCGCCAGCCCCGGGGAAGCCGGAGCACTTTTCCAGCCTCTCCGGGCCATTGTTCGGCCGGATGAATGCGGAGGGGCGGTGGGACCTGGCTCTTCCTCCGGGCTGCGGCCGCAGCGCTGGGGCCAGGCCCTTTCCCAGCCGGGGCCGCAGCTAAAAATACCTGGGAGGAGAGAAATGGCAGCTCCGCACCAGCTCCGGCCTCTGCTGCTGCTTTGGGACGGGGTAATTATATGTGTGTGGAGCAGCTCGGTCATGGCTAAGAATAGCTGCCCCCGGCCAGGCACGGGCACCTGGGCAGGGAGACGGTGGGACCAGGGCTGTGCCAAGGGGCTGGGAGAGGCCGGGGTTCCGCTCTTGGGGTGTCCCATGCAGGAAGGCGGCTGTGCACCCCCAGGGTGCTGCCGGTCCCCCTCTCCCAGGGCTGCCTGTTCCCCTTCCCGGCTCATTTTTGCAGCCAGCCTTTGCTCTCAGGGGGTTGCTTGTCTGCAGCATCCTTCCCATCAGTGCTGGGGCTTTCCACGAGCCTGGTCAAAATCCCCCTGGGGATGAAGCATCACCCTGGTCTTGGCTACTGAGGTCCCCCAGAAACCCCCCTCTCCGCCCCAGCATCACTCTCCCTTTGCGTGCAGCTGGGTGGCCGAGGACCCCCCATCCCCATCCCTGCCAGCACATACCGCCTGCTTCCGGCAGGATGCCAGGCTGGCATTGAGCTTCTTGCCATCGCCACGGGCTTGGGCGATCTCCCGCCGCAGAGCATCCTCCACCCGTGCACCTGCCGCCGCCGCCCGCTGCAGCCGGGCTCGCTCCCGCTCCAGCTCGGCCACGCGGTTCCCCAGCTCCCGACTCTCGTTGGCCGCCCGTTCCCTGCAGCCCCGCAGCTTCCCCACCGCCTCCGAGCGCCACACCATCACCGCCACCGAGACCGTCACCGCTGCCACCAGCACGAGCAGCACCGCGCACAGTCCCAGCACCTTCAGGGTGGCCTTGGGCACCGCGGGGTCCATGCCGGAGGGGGACACAGGGCCGCTCACCCGCTCCGGCGGCGGCTGCCCGGGATGTGCCAGTGTCCTCAGGGCAGGTTGCTCCCTCGGCTGCTGTAATTGCCACGTGTGGGTTTTTCTCACCAAACACCGCTTTGGGCTGCGGTTTCTCACAGGTCACAGCCCAGAATAGGCTTTGTTTGTGCTGGAGGTGGGAGGATGCTTTGCCCCTGCGCCCGGCCGTGGGTCACAACTTGCAGGGATAAGCGGGGATGCAGCTGGGGTCCAGTGGGTGCCAGCAATGCTGAGGCTGCCATCCATCTGAGGGGTTTCTGCAGCACCCTCTTGCCCCTGCCCTGCAGCAGGGTCAGGGCTCCAGGTTCCCAAGAGCTGCTGGAGCAACAAAGCACTGGATTTTCACAAGGTTTTATTGGAAACTGGTTAAAAATCACCTAACCGTGGAGTGCCCGTGGACCCCTCAACTCAATACTGTGTAGCCCTGCACAGTGCTATGTCTCTGTCCCCTCTTGCTCATGCCCCATCCCCTCCCTCGTCCTGGGCACAGCCCTTGGTGCCTGGAGGGAAATCATCTCCCCAGGATGTCCCCATGGCGAACAGGGTGAGTTTGGTGAGCAGAGTGTGCAGGGAGGTGTAGGACAGGGGTAGGTGGTCCCGGGGGCAGGGGCAAGTGGGAGGCAGGGCTGAGCGGGCACCGGGCTCCAGCAGCAGGCACTGCGCTTGCTGCCACCCCAGAACCCCCTGGGCTGGATGGGGATGGTCCCTCCTCACCCCACGTCGGGGGACAGGGAATCAGGGGGGACACGTTCCTGCTGCTTCGGGCTCACAGGAGGAGTGTCCCAGGGAGGAGGAGAGCCAGGAGGGTGAAGGACACGGCCGGGAGCCCGCTCCCACCCGACTGCTGGCTCCTCATGTCCTGGAGCTGCTTCTGCAGGAGCTGGTTCTGCTGCTGGAGCTTGTCCCTGCGGGGGGGACAGGGAGAGTCAGCGACAGAGCGCAGGGCTGGGGGCGGCGAGGGGAAGCACGGGGCTCACCTGCTGCTCTGCAGGTCCCCCAGCTGCTCCTGCTGCTGGGCCACCTCTGCCTTGAGAGCCCTGTTCTCCTCTGCAGGGAGGCAACGGCAGGTGGGGATCAGGGTGGCCAAGGGGACAGGGATCAGGGTGGCCAAGGGGACAGGGAACAGGATGACACAGGGGACAGGGATCAGGGTGTCCCTGGGGATGGGGATCAGAGTGGCCAAGGGGACGGGGAACAGGATGACACAGCGGACAGGGATCAGGGTGTCCCAGGGGACGGGGATCAGGGTGTCCCAGTGGATGGGGATCAGGGTGTCCCAGGGGACGGGGAACAGGATGACACAGGGGACAGGGATCAGGGTGTCCCTGGGGATGGGGATCAGAGTAGCCAAGGGGACGGGGAACAGGATGACACAGGGGACAGGGATCAGGGTGTCCCTGGGGATGGGGATCAGAGTGGCCAAGGGGACGGGGAACAGGATGACACAGCGGACAGGGATCAGGGTGTCCCAGGGGACGGGGATCAGGGTGTCCCAGTGGATGGGGATCAGGGTGTCCCAGGGGACGGGGAACAGGATGACACAGGGGACAGGGATCAGGGTGGCCCTGGGGATGGGGATCAGGGTGGCCCTGGGGACAGGGGTCAGGGTGTCTCGGGCTGGGGAACAGGGTGTCCCAGGGAATGGGGATCAGGGTGTCTCAGGGCATGGATCAGGGTGGCCCAGGGGATGGGGATCTGGGTGTCTCAGGGCATGGATCAGGGTGGCCCAGGGGATGGGGATCAGGGTGTCTCAGGGCATGGATCAGGGTGGCCCAGGGGCCGTTGCCCATGCCCACACCCCCCTGCACCCCCCACCCTGCCCAGGACTCACCTTGCAGCTGGGTTATGCTGGCGAGTGCCTGGTCCAGCTCTGAGACTTTGCCCTCCAGCACACCCTGAGCACGGGCAGAGGGAAGGTGCTGGAGGCTCCGGCTCGGGCACTCCCTCACACCAGCCAAACGCAGCCAGATCGGGGCTGGGGGCTGCAGGTTTCCCTGTGGGGTCGGGGCCCCCCACCCACCAGCAGGACCCTGTCACCTACCAGCTGCTTCCTGCAGCTGTCCCAGTGCCCGCGGGCTTCGTCGAGGGACCGGTTGGTGACGGCCAGTACCTCTTCCAGCTGCGCCAGCACCGCCGAGCCGTTCCCCTCCATTGGGGAGCCCATGGCTGGGTGGCAGAGCACGGTGGGAAGCGTTACCACCAGCACCACGACAGCCACCCCGAGGGCCACAGCTACGTACGTCTTCCAAGCTCGCTTGCCTGGGGGCAACTGGCGCGGGCTGCAGCCCTCCATCCTGCCTGCGCTGCCCTACCGGGGCAAAAACGCATGGGGCTGGGAGGGAGCTCGAGGTTTGCTCCAAAATTGAGCTGTTGCGTTTCTCAGAGTGGGACTTTCCAGGAAATCATGTGGTTCGTGAGTGCGCAGCACCCGGGGAGTTGAATGGCTGCTGGGCTGCCAGAGCCTCTCACGGGGCTGGCGCTGTGCCCCTGCCTGCACCGGGGCCGGTACAGGCAGGGCTCGGGCAGATGCTGTTGGGGGGTGATCCTGACCCTGTGTCCCAGGGAGTGGGGGGACAGAGCTGGGGGGCCGCGGGCGTGCATGGAGCCCCATGGAGCTGCCAGTGGGGCCAGTGCTCATGGCGGCGGGGGGACGGACAGGACAGAGCGTCCCCCAAGACAAGGGTAATGGGGGTATGAGGTGCCTGGCGGGGGGGCAAAAATGGGGTACCCAGAGCATGGGGTGTCTGGGGTATGGAAAATTGGGGGTACGGAGTACTTGGGGTATGGGGTGTCTGGTGTATGGAGAATTAGGGGTACAGGGTACTTGGGGTGGGGGGTGCCTGGGGTACAGGGGTACCCAGGGTGCGGGGTAACTGGGTGTGGGGTTACTGGGGTAGGTGGTACCAGTCTGCAAGTCCTTCTGCAGCGCAGCCTCCCCCCAGCCCAGTTCTGCCCAGTGTGGCTGCCCCGGCTCCAGCTGGGCAAAGGGGCTCTGCTGGGGCCAGGATCCGGCCCTGGCTTCTGGCAAGCACTTGGCCCCGTGATGTCCGTGCCAGTCCAGGCTTTCACGGGACGTCCCTGTCCAGAACACTCCTCGGCTGCTGTTAGGGAGGGTTTTTGGGGGGGGGAAGAGCTGGCAAGGGGAGGAGGAGGATTAAAGGGTGGGGAAGGGCTGCGAGCCCTCCGCTCCCGTCCTTGGGGAGCAGCATCGCGGTCCAGCCACTGCATGGGCTGGTTTTTGGAAAGCCGGGAGCGGGACCGAGCCAGCGCCTGCTCTGCTTCTGTTGGGGAGAAATTTGAAACACTCTTTTTTCCAGGACTTGTGCTAAAATCCTGGGGTTTTTAATGCTTTTCCTGCTGGCGTTTCTCGGCAAGGAAATGTCCCCTGAGCAAAGACAACGCTGGCCGGTCCATCGCTGCTCCGAAGGACCCCAAAGAACTTGGGAGGATGGGGAGAGGGACCTTCCCGGGTCCTCTCCCTGCCACTGTGTGGGGCTGGGAGGAGGTGGGGGGCACGGGATGGGGGATGTGGGGTATGGGATGCGGGATGTGATATTTGGATATGGGATACACGATGTAGGATGCGGGATGTGGCTATGGGATGCGGGCTATAGGCCGTGAGGTATAGGATGCAGGGTGTGGGATGCAGGATATGGGATATGGGATGCGGCGTATGGGATGTGGGATGAGGGATATGGAATATAGGATGCCAGATATGGGATATGGGGTGCAGGATATGGGAATATGGAATACGGGATGTGGGATGCTGGATGAGGGATATGGGATGCAAGAATATGGGATATGGGATGCGTGATACAGAGTGTGAAATGCAGGATAGGGGTGGCACTCCGCAGCTGGGGATGTCACTGTGTGCCTGACACCAGATATCATCACCCAAATAAATCCGAGTCTGGCCAAGGTGGTGCCTGCTGGGAGCAGCCCAGGCCAAGTTGGAGCCGGGGGGGGCCGAGGGGGCCGGGGGGGCTCCTGCAGTCATGGTGTTTCCACAGCCAGCTGCGTGCCGGTGCCACCGTCCCTGCCACCATGGCTGTGCCAGGGAGCCGAGACCCCCGGCACAGAGCCCTGGCATGGGCCACCCGGCCCCAGGGGTGCTCTGGCTGCATCCCGGCACGCGGAGACGGTGGCCACTGCCTCACCTTTCCTCCCCCCAGCTCCAGAAATAGCTGTTCCACTTAATATTTTTATTCTGCTGCTTCATGTCATATAAAAAGCAATGGCTGTGAAATTAAAAACACACAAAATATTTACCAAACTTCAAGTTTTTGAGTCAGATTTTCAACATCTGGAGAATTAAAAGGCTCTGGCAGATTCGGTGAGCTGTCAGCATAAAGGATTTAAATATGTTGTTATTATTATTTATGGTCTGGAACCTGAAGAGAAACGAAGGCCAAAGGTTTCAAAAATAGCTTGAAAAATGGGAATGGATGTTTTTTCCAGAACCAGCTCACTTTGAACAGCGAGATATTGAGATGCAACTCTTCAAAAATATAGCTAAAAAGCAACTGGGAGAGGAATGCGCATCGTCGAGGGCTGCCCCGAAGCCGCCCCGGCGTGGTGGAGCTCGGCCGTCCCCGTGGTGTCCTGGCTTGGGCTCACTTCAGAAAGCAAGTGTTAGTGCTCTGGGCAGCCCCTCTCCCTCTTCCCACTGTTTTCCCCCGGATCCTGGCTTCCAATGGCCCCTTTCCCGGGGGACACACAGCGATAGCCAGCGGTGCCCCTGCTTTGGGAGAGGTTGGGGGGTCTCTTGCCTCCAGCTTGTCCGTGGTTGATGACCGTTTGTTTTCCTCCTCCGGCAGGTTGTCCGGAGGGAGAGCCGGGAGTGGAGCAGCGTCTCTTGGCCAGACGGACTGGAATTTGGCAGCTGGATCCGGCCTGGCCCCGCCATCACGGCAGAGACAGGGAGCTGGCACCTCCCGTGTCCCCCCACAGAGATGCTCTGGATGCCCAGGAATGCTCCAGTTTGGGGTCCCCAGGGATGTTCCGGTTTGGGGTCCCTGGGGATGCTCTGGATGCCTGAGGATGCTCTGGCTTGGGGTCTCTGGGGATGCGCTGCTCTGGGGTCCCCAAGGAGGCTCCAGTTCAGGACAGGGGGCGGAGGAGATGCCTCCTCACCCCCAGGGTCTGGAGCCCTGGGCAGGATGCGGCCCCTGAACCAGCAGTGCTGGGTGTGGTGCAAAGGAGCGAAGCCAGCGAGGAGGAGGTGCGCGGGGGAACATTGCTGGGCTGCCGGGGGGCCGGGGCCGGCACGCGGGGGCAGGTCCTGCCATGGCGGCGATGCTCCATGCCCGGCTCAGCCCTCACCCCATGGCTTGGCCCTGGGGAGGCGGTCAGGCAGCGGGGCCCCCCGGCCCCTTGGGGGGCCTGAGAGGAGGGTCCTGGGTGGGCGCAGCGCCTCTGCTTTTCCCTTTCATCCCTTGACTGTGCCTGTTCCTTTTCAGCCTGAAACGTGGGTTTCTCTCCTATTTTGGGTTGGCTTTTTGGCTGGTTTCTTTTATTATTTTAATTTAGGCACTGTCATTATATTTTCCATTATTTAAAAAAAAAAAAAAAAAAAAGCAAGCAAGCAGCTTCCCAAGGCGCTTTCCAGCTCCCGGCTGCTGCTCAGAGCAGCTTTTGTTCCCAGCCAGCACCAGGACGTGCTCGTGGGGCGCAGCGTGGCAGCACCCCCTTCCCGCTGCCCATGTCCTGGCTCCCTCCTCCCCATGGGGCCAGTGGGGATTTTGGGAGGATGCACCCCAATGTGGGGATGCTGTCAGGGGGGACAAGCAAACGGCAGCCCCATCCCTGCCTCGGGGGCCCCGGCAGCTCCAAAGGACGTGCCGATGCATCGGCACACCGTCCTGCTCATTTACGTTGGGCTCTGGCCATCCCTAATTGCTGGTGGGGCGGGATGGGAGCTGCCGGCTCCCGGGCTCCTTTTTCCCTTCCCTGCTTTGCTATTCCATTTTGGCCGAGGTCCGGGGGTAACAAGAAGCAGCTGAGCCCGGCCCCCCCGGCCACCCCACCTGCCTTTCTCATCACTATGGGGTTATGCATCCCGCACGGAGACGGGCTCTCGCCGTGCCCCTTCGCCTGCATCCCACCGCCCCGTTGCCCAGGAGCCATCCCGGGATGTTTCCATCCCTGTCTCTGCCTCCTGGGCACCGTCGGAGCTGGATGGACCCACCAGCGCTGGGTGCAAGCAGGGAGCGGGGCAGCGTTGCATCTGCACCTCGCCCACCCCAAAACCCACGGCCAGGACGTCCCACTGCGCCCCATCACTCGCCCAAAGCTGTGGGGGGATCGAGGGGATCCTTGCTCGGTCCCCAGCCTCCCACCTGCCCGTCACGGAGCTGACCCAGGAGCATCGCTCGTGCCAAGGGGCTGAGAAGGCCAAAAAAGGGTGGTTTCGCCCCCAAAGCCATTGCATTGCAGAAAACCCCTCTGGGCTCTCCATCCTGCAGCCTGCGGGTCCAGCACAGGGGTCCCCCTGGGGGTCCCCGCCCGAACCCTCTGGGTACCCCCCTCTGGAGCCGCTGTGGGTCACGTGGAGCCACATGCCGGTGGTTTCTGCTAACGATTACAAGAATTAGAGACAAAAACGTCCCAGCTGGCAGCCCTGGACACTCAGCTGTGTAATCAGCCCGGGCTGGACTGTGAGGCTCAGCACCGCCTGGAAGCCGGGAAGGGCCAGGGGGTTATTTTGGTACCCGATGATGCTCTGCAGCACACGGGTGGGGTGCGGGTCCGGCCGGCCCCGGCCAGCATAGGGGGCATTCAGGGCTGGGGTCGGGACCAAGGGGCTCCTTGTCCATGCGGCTGGAGGGTGCAGGACCCTCGGGACGGGGTCTGTGGGTTCAGCTCCTGTGTGGAGGGTCCCACACGTTTGGGGAGCAGCAGGAGGATTTTGGCTGCAGCCCCCAGCCCAGCCCCTAACCCTGGGCGGGTTTCCAGCCCTCGGGAATGTGGGGCTGGGCTGGACACCCAGCACGGACCTCCCGCAAACCCGGCACATCCCTGCGTGTGTGCCCCTGGCTCCTTCTCAGTGTCCCTGGGATTGGGGGGAGCCCCTGGCCACCCCCGTGGCTCTCCCCTGCACCCATCTCCCCCCAGCCCCCAGAGCCCGGAGAACCCCATGGCATGATGCCGGAGGTCCCAGCCGGTGCTGGGATGGGATCTGGCGAGACGGAGCAAAACACAGTGGTGAGTGCAAGGGGCTGCAAATGGGGGTGTCCGGCCGGCTGCTTTTTGTCTTTTTTCACCCTATTTTTTCTTCCCGATGCCATAAATAGCAGCAGAGCCGCAGGAGCTGCTTCCATCTGCCCTGCCTGCGCAGCTGCCTCCAACCAAGCCAACCAGATGGTGGAAAACAATCCTGCCCGCTGGCGCTCCCCCCGGCCCCCGGCGCTGCCGCCAGCAGTGCCCACGGGGGAGCATCCGCCGGCTTTCCCCCACGGTAGGGGACGTGGCTCCCGGTGGGGCAGCTCCCAGCACCCAGGGACAGGCAGCACCCAGGGACAGGCAGCACCCAGGGGCAGGCAGCACCCAGGCTTTGAGGGGGTGGGAGCCCCACGATGGGGTCCTGGCATTTCAGGTGCCTCATCCCACGCTGTGCCGCGGCGTCGCCCACCCGATGCGCTGGCGTCCGGCTGCGGTGGGTTCCCATCCAGGCGGGATGGGGAGAGGGGCTGGGATTTGGCTGCTGGTTTGGCAAACGCCCCCCCGGGTGCCCCGTGTCCCCTTTGATCTCACGAGCGGCTGCATCCAGTATAAGGGTGAAAAAATGCTGCGTCGCGGCCAAACCATGTTGTAAAAGGGAAACGTTGTCCCGGGAGCAGGGGGGGTTTGGCCCCGTAAACCCAGCCTGTTCCATTACAGCATCTGCCGGGAGCCACGTGTGGGAGGGGGGCACGGGGATGGGGGGGGACGCCTGCCAAACCCACCCGGTAGCGCAAGCCAGGCAGGACAGACAGACGTCAGATGGACAGACGGACCCGCTGCCCTTTGCCCTGGCCTAGGTCACCCAGCGGGTGCCCAGCTCCTGTACCGGGCGCACCGCCGTGCCGGGGTGGGGGGGGGCCATGGGGCTGGATGGGGCCCGCTCCCCCCCGCCCCGGCTGCCACGTCCCCCAGCCGCAGGGAGCTGGCGTGGTTCCCCCCGCGCCGCTGCCAGCCGGCTAAACCGGGCCCAAGGCAAACACGAGCTGCCGGGACAGTGCTACTGTGCAGGGTGGGAGGCGACGGAGTCGGGGGCGAACACATCCCTGCATCCCCCCTGCTTGGGTCTGGGCCCCCCAGAGAAGCCCAGCAGCCAGGCAGGTGTACACACAACCGTATATTTTGTAATAAATAATGTACAAATCCGCACGCGCTCTCGGTGTGTGCCGGCACCGCTGCTATGGGGCCGCATCCTGCCATCGCCTCTCGGTCGCTGCCCCGGCGCGCCCCAGCAGTTGAGGGGGGGGGTCCTGTGCTGGGGAGAGGGTTTAAGAAATGCCTTTTTTTTTTCTCGCCTGGGAAAAAGGTAGTTGGGGGCAAAATGCTCCCCGAGGGCAAAATAGCCGGGTCGGTGGCAGCAGGATGGGTGCAGGATCAGGCCCGGCCGGGCTCTGCACTGAGCTTGGCTGAAGGTCGTGGGGATGGAGCCCGGCGTCCCAGGCACGCCGCACGTCACCAAGCCCCCGTGCCATGGCTGGAGAGGTGGCACTGCACCGTGCCGGGGCAGAGAGCGCAGGGAGGGTGTTTTATCCACATCCTCGGGGTTTTTCCCCAAAAGAAAGCCCACGTTTCCTTGTGGGGTGCAGGGCAGGGATGCAGCGGGTGCTCCCAGCTCCTGGCACCCTTGGCCAGCGCCAGCCCCGGCACAGGCACATGGGAGCCTTGCCACCGGGCACAGGGCAAAGCACCAGGCAGGGAACACCTTCCCATCCCAGCCCCTTCCCCTATTCGCTTCCATCCCCTCTTTTATTCTTTTTTATTTAAATAACCCCCGTGGGGCCGCAGGCCCACTGCCGGCACCACCGGCACCGCTGTCCCTGGGGCTGAGCACCAAGAGCTGCCCCACGCGGGGCTGGGGGCGAGGGCAGGGGCAGCACCGGGGAGGGGCTGGCGAGGCTGGTGGGGGCTGCCCGCTGTCNGGCGGGTGGCCGTGGGGCCCGGGGCTCGGGCACCAGAGGCGAAGTCCATCACCTCGGGGGGAGCCCGGCGCATCTCACTGGCCCCCATCTCCCTCCGGATCTCAGCCAGCGCCTCGGCCGGGGCCGTCAGCAGGCGCTGGAAGAAGCTCTCCCGCCCCACCGGCCGCTCCTGGCAGGTGAAGGTGACGGCTGTGCCGGCGTCCGCCTTCATCTCCCGCGAGAAGCCATCAGAGGTGCCGTCGAAGCAGCGGCCGATGGCAATCTCCTTGGCCAGCCGCGGGTTCTGGTCCGTCACGGTGTAGATGCCGTAGTTGTGACCCAACGGGTCAACCGGTGCCAGCATGGTGAAGGCGGCCGTGTGGTTGTTCTCCGCCACGGGTGGGTGACGGTTCAGGTACTCCCGGAGAAGGCTGTTGATGGCCGTGCGGTGGCAGCTGCCTTGGGGTATGATGGAGACCAAGGTGCGATCCACCAGGCTCTGGTCGAAGAGCATCCCGCTGCACTTGAACTCCACGCAGGCGCCCGAGGTGTTCTCCAGCAGCATGTCCCGCACGCTACGGATGTCACGCAGCCCGTAGAGCTGCCCCCGGGTGCGGGGGTGGCTGCCCCCCACATTACGGGACCTCACCATGTACTCCTGCGGCCCCTCGATCTGCACCTTGATGAAACAAGCCCTGAACTCCTGAGGGTTGGGCCACCATGAGAGGTAGTCACCGGTCCAGGAGGTCAGGTCGCTCTCCTTGAAGGGCACCACGTTGTACTCATACTTGTGCACCTCCACGCGGTAGAAGCGGAGGTGGTTGGCGCTGACCGGCGCCTTCTCGCACTCCTCGAGGCTGCGGTAAGGGTAGATGGGACCGTTGGTCTCGTCAACGTTGTTGGGGTCTGGCTTGGCCACATTGATTTGGAAAGCCGTCTTCTTCAAGTTGGGGTCATCATGGTCCAACCGGCGGTAGCCCAGCTTGCCCAGGTAGGGCTGGGACACCCCAACGACGTTGGGATTGAGCTTGGGGCTGGAGGCTGCGGCTTCCAGCTCCTCCCCACCCAGTGTGGCAGTGACGTATGCCGAGTAGGCGTCGGGGCGCTGGCCATCGCAGAAAGCGGGCAGGCAGGCGCCGTTGGGACCCGTCACCACGCTGTCGAAGCGACCCCATGCCCGGGGATTGGCGGGATAGCCGGGCTGGGGCTCCAGGTTGATGAGGCTGATGACCACCCCTTCCAGTTGCTCGTGGGCGTTGAACTTCTCATTGCTGTAAGCCCTGACCTTCACGAAGCAGCGGCGGTCCTCCGGCACATCCAGGTTGAAGAGACGCCGCTCCCGGATCTCGAGGTTCCCCACCAGGAAGGTCCTCTCCTCCCTCTTCCCCCGGCTCCCTCTGGCCGGGTGGAGGTCCCCCTCCTCCTCCCACAAGCCGGTCTCAGGGTTCAAAGACCACAACTTCATCTTCTGCAGGTGCTCCAGCATCTGGACCTGCCCCGCATCCATCCGCACCTCCACCGGCCCCGTCTGCAGCGCCGCACCGCTCTCCCCTTCCCGAAAATCCACGGCGAACATGCCATAGGTCCGCAGGGGGACGATCTCCCCCTCGGCATTGGTGAAGCTGAGGTCGCTGGAGGCAGCGCTGGCCGTCGCCATGTCCCTGGGGTCTAGGAAGGTGACACTGGCTTTGACCGTGCCCCTGAAGACCTCCCCGGAGGGACGGAGGAAGGCGCCAGCGGGAAGGACAAGCTCCCCGATGGGCTCCCGGCCACTCGCCTCCCCCAGCTGGATGGCGTTGCTCCGGCTGCCGTCCAGGTCCACCGGCTCCTTCTTCCGCAGCATCTTGACCTCCTGGTAGATGGCACCGCCACGGCGGTTGAAGGGCAGGACCTTGATGGCATCCACAAACCTCTGCTGCCGGTCCACAAAGCGAGCCACCAAGCGCTGCGTGTCCGGCGGCACTTCGATGGTGAAGGAGCCCTTGTAGCCGGTGAAGCCGACCTTCCTCCCACCCAGGAAGATCTGCCCAAAGCTCAGGGGCTCGCCGGTGTCAGCCGCCGTTACCTGTCCCTGCACCAGGACGCGGGGCTGGGCGCAGGGTCCGCAACCACACTCGGCCACCACCTTGATGGGCAGCAGGGAGCCAGCGCAGGGGATCTCCCGCATCTCCATCCTCCGCACCCCACAGCAGCGCCCTGCATCTGCCCCGCACCCCGACTGGTCGGCCGGGCTGCCGGCACACGGGGCGGGCGGGCAGCGACCCACGTTGTAGTAGCGGGAGCCAGCGGCATCCTGTGGGCACTCGCTGGGCAGCTCCACGAGGCTCGGCTCAGGCTCTGGCTTGCAGCTCTGCTGGCCCTGGACTGGGGGGGACAGGGGGGACGGGGGGGTTAGGGTGACCCTCCCCACTGCACTCCCCATCCCAGGATGATGCTGCCACTGACGAAGCCCATCCCGTTCTCACCCAGCACGGTGAGCTGTGCTGGCGCTGATTTGATGGCACCCGCCTCAGTGCTGGCTTTGCAGTGGTAGGTGCCAGCCTGCTCCGGCGCCAGCCCCCGCAGCACCAGGCGGCTGCCATACCGGTGCACCTTCCTTTCCAGAAGCGTCCCGTTGTGGTACCTGTGGGGACGGGGCCGGGCTCAGCGGGGACGTGGCCGGGGCTGCCTTTCCCCGCCATCCCCAGTCTCGGCTTTCCGTCGCCCGGACCCCGCTCACCAGTAGTACTTCTTGGGCACAGGGGTGCCCGAGGCTTTGCAGCAGAAGGTCACCTCCTGCCCAGCCACCCGCACCTTCGCCTTGGGGTGCAGCACCATGTAGGGTTTCTCTGCAGGGGAGGAATGCAGCAGAGGGTGCAACGAGCCGTGGCTGCCCCCCCGGATCGCTCTCCCACACTGTGCATCCTTCGGGGAGGTCCCTCGAGGGGTACACAGCTCAGGTCCCACCCCGCGCCACGATGCTCACCCAGCCTCTGCAGCATGACGTGTGCCACTGCCAGGCCGGAGCCGTTGGAGATGATGGGTGCCAGTCCTGGGGCGAAGCCCTCGCGGTGGGCACTGATGTTGGCAGCGGTGCCCTCACACAGCCCCGACGCGGCAAAGTGCCCATGGGCATCGCTGCGGGCCAGCAGCACCGGCGGGCGGCCCTCCAGGTAGATGCGGCCCGTGCCCCTGAGGGCAGGTACCTGGGCAGGGCGAGGGGGGGCATTTCTGCACCTCGGTGGGGCGGCCGGCGCACGGCACCTTCTTGGCTTTCTTGCAGCTCCGGCGCCGGACGCGTGTCCCGGCGCTGCCACAGCTGTGGGAACAGGGGCCCCAGGCGCCCCACTCCATCCACGTCGGCTCTGTGGGGGAGACGCCGGGTGGGCATCAGGCACCGCACTCCCCCCACCCCGCTCCCAGCCCGGGGTGGCCCTGCACCCCGGCGGGGCGGAAGGGTCCTTAACTGGGGAGACTCCATCCAGCCACCCGTGGCCAGCCAGCCCTGGCTCACCCCCGCACGCCCCTGCCAAGCTATTTTTACCAGCATGGCCTCTGTTATTGCAATTAAGCTGACGATGTGCAGGCAGCGGCGGCTTTGCCCAGGGAGCTGCCGGAAACCCCATGGGACCCCTCGTGCCACCAGCAGCAGAGGCTGGGAGAGGAGCCGGAGGTGGCTGGCACCAGGCGGCGAGCGGTGGCCAGGGGGCAGGTGGGTGCTGGCAGGGGTGCCGGGGTCCCTACCTGGGCAGGGGCCGGCGCTGCACGGCCGGCGCTCCACAGCTTTGCCCTTGCACTTGAGCTCCTTGAGCGCGGCCCCCAGCCGGGCATTGACACAGCGGCGGGTGCGGGTCTGGGTGCCGCTGCTGCCGCAGGCGCTGCGCGAGCAGGGGCTCCAGGAGGACCAGTGTGACCAGTAGATATGCTCTGGGCGGAAAGGGGGGCAGAGGCATTAACTGGGGACCCACCACCCGCACCCAGCTCCATGGGGGACGTGTTCCCCCCGGGATGGTGCCCAGAGCCGTGCACCCAGGGGGTGACTGCTGGAGGCAGGGGGGGCTCCGGTGCAGCCGCAGCTCCCGCAGCAGCCAGTGGGATGCAGCAGCAGGGGGGGTGACGAGCGAGGGGTGAGGGCAGCAATGGGTATGGACCCCCCCAAAAGTGCCACCAGTGTCCGGGGCGGTGGGACACGGCGGGGACAAGCGCTCACCCAGCGGGCAGAGGAAGCGGATGTGGTAGTTGGAGCAGGTCTTGCCCTGCGGCTGCTCCTTGTTGATGCAGCGAAAACCCTTCTTGGGGCTGACGTGCACCACCTCGCCCACCTCCTCGGGCAGCTCCCACTCGGTGGTGCGGGCCTGGATGGCCACCGGCCGCTCGCAGACGCGCCCGCGGTAGTAGAAGCGAATGGCCTCCAGGCTCTCGTAGTCCCCGTCCCCCCCGGGGTGGTCGATGTTGAACCAGGACGTCCACTCAGCTCCTCCGCCTGGGATGGAGCGAGCCCTGAGCGTGCGGATGGGGAGCAGCCCCCCTGTCCCTGAGCACCCCGGCGTGCCACTGGGGCTGGGGACGGCTCAGGGACATCGAGGGCTGCGTGGACAAAGGGCGAGCAGATGAAGCACGTGGGGATGGAGGGCACCGGGGGATGCGGAGCGGGAGCCTCGGGGTGCGCAGAGAGGACACCACACCCCTGCTGCGAGGGTCCCATGGGGACACCACCGTGGGGGCAGATGGCACCTCCCGGGCTGGCGTGGTGGGCATTGCCCCGTGCAGCCCCTTTGGGGTGTCCTGGCCGCGGGTCCCCAGTGGGGCGGTGTCCGGTGGGGGCTCGGGTACAGCCATACCTGCCGTGTCCAGGTCGAGGTCTGCCAGGCTGGGGGCTGCTTTCCAGGGCTTCCCCACTGCACCGCTCTTGCCCAGCTCCGAGTCGTTCTCCAGGGGCTCTGGGGGAAGCACAGGGTGAGAGCACCCGGCGCCAGGGCACCCTCTCCCCAGGGCACCCAATGGTGCCCAGCCGGTCCCTCGCCGAGCCGTGGGCACCAACATTATGCGTCAAAGCTCAGCCAGCTCCGGGACGGACCACGTCCCAGCAGGGATGGGGACTCCCTCCCACCCTGAGCCCCCCGGCCCTGCATCGTCAGCCGGACAAGGGGCTCAGGGCAGGATTTACCAGCTCCACGGGGCCAGGCTGGCGGTGTCATCGCCTGGGGTGGCTGAGGACGGGCTGCAGCCTCCCGGCCAGCCAGGGATGGACCGAGGGGCAGCCAAGGCTGGTGCCGCGTGGCGAGTCCGGCCATGCCGGGCCCCATGCCATGTCCACAGGCTGTACGCCAGGGAAATGCTGCCTGCGAGCTCCTGGCTGCCCCGGGGCAAGCTCGGTCCTGGGGGTGATGTGGGATGGGGAGACGAGCTGGGGTACCCACGCACGCAACCCACCATGCCGAGGCCACAGCACGAACCCGGCGGCACACTGAGCCCCGCCAGCCAAACTGGGAGGCAGCAGGAAATTTGGCTGTAAAACCACAGCTGGCAAGCAAAGAGGCTGCCACAGCAGCAGCCAGCCCAGGGGAGCTCGCTGTGCACCCCAGGTGGAGGGTATCCCCCCCAGCTCCCACCGAGCCCGGCCAGCCGTGTCCCACGGGAGCGAACCCCAGGGAGCCGGGGTCTCCAAGGGCAGCCCTGCCCACCTGCCCCTCGTGCGGGTGATCCCGGGTGCTGAGATGGGGGGTTCAGCCGTGCTGGGGGGAACAGATGCAGGGAGCACATCCCTGGAGAGAACGCTGGCCCCTGGTGCCTGTCACCCATGGGCACTGGGCAGGATGCGGCCGAACACTCAAGACACCCGTCAAGGCAGCCTGGACCACTGTCAGTACCCCACGGGCATGCAATGGGTACTGCACGGGCATCCCACGGGCATGCAGCGGGCACCATCCCTCCACCAGCAGCAATCCCACGACAGCAGGGACTCGACCCTGCCACCTCCTGTCCCCTCCTTAGGTGACAGGGAGCTGGGGGACAGTGGGACCCATCGCAGCCCTCTTCCGCAGGTGGATGGATTTTGTTGCCAGACCAGGGACATTCCCAGCTCAGTCTCACACGGACGCTGCCCTTGGCACCTTGCAGAGACCCCCGCGGGGCTGGGGGGGTCTCAGCACCAGGGGGCAAAAGCCCCATGGAGCAGCTGCAGGTGCTCAGCCAGCCGGTGCCGGAGCAGGCAGGGCTGGCAGGGACACGGCACGGGGCACATCCCCGTCCCCCTGGTAGCATGGCCCCGGGGAGGGCGAAACTGCCCTGAGCCTCGCCAACGTCCTCCCACCGGCAGATGCCAGAGGGACCATCCTCGGCCATGGCCGTGACCCTGGCACACCTCTGACCCTGGCACACATCTGGCTCTGGCACACATCTGGCAAGCACTCAGCCCCATCCCCATCCGGCCCCGCATTGCCGCCACCAGCCCCCGGGAGGGCAGGGATGCCCCTGGCCGGCGGCACGGATGGGTCCCCGCGCCGTGGTTAGATGGCAGACCCGGCCTTACCTGGTGCCCCAGCACCGTGCAGGGCGGCGAGAGCCAGGAGGGCCAGCGCCAGCTCCCCCATGGCTGCCCGCACGGCGGCAGGTCGGCCGGCGACTGCGAGCACGGCGGCACTGCGGGTCTATATATGAGGCCTTTCCCCCTCGCGCCGGCAGACAGCAGCAATCGGCTCCTGGCACTCGGGACCGTCGGCTCTGCCGGGGCTGGATCGGTGTCAAGAGGGAAGCGGGAAGGAGCTCCTGGCGAGCCGGCCACGCGCTGCCGCTTGCCGCTCCAGCCCGGGAAACTTGAGGGTTTGTTTTTGCAAAGCTGCTAAAATTGGATGCACTTGGGAATGCGGAGGGGAGGGAAGGGAAAAAGCCGAACGAGCCCGACCTCGGCGCTCCTGTGGTTGGGGTCGGGGTGCCAGCACTCCCCTGGCACCCGCTGCCTTGGGGCACGGTGGGCTGGTGGGGCCAGTGGGCACCCCTGCCGTGACCTGGCCCACATGGGTGTGCCGGAGCCGCCCGCATCCTGGTGCCAAGGTGGAGCTGAGGCCATGCAGAGCTCGGTGCACCTATGGCCCCAACTGCCCCCCGGGGCTGCAGGATGCAAAGCAGCCAGCGGCGCTGGCGTGTGATGGCAAGGGGGGGGTGGCAGGGTGGGGACTCCCCCAGGATCACCCCCAAACCACAGCCGCCCATGGTTGGGGATCACAGTTCCCTCCCACAGCCCAGCCAGCGGAAATCCCGGCACATTCCCTGCATTCCCCAAAACTCCAGCTGCACCGAGCTCCCCGGGGGTGGGGGGGGAGGCAGCTCCCAGTGCTGTTGTGGGGTCAAGAACACCCTTTCTGCTGGGACAGGTGGGGACGGTCCCCAGCGGTGGCCTGTCACTGCCCTCCCTGTTAATTAAACACCCCATAGTGAGGGGGCCGCTCCCGTGACCCGTCCCCGGCACGTTCGAGGGTTTCATGCTATGGGGGGATGCAGCAGCACCGGGGACCCTGCAGCCACCCACGGGACCCGGCGGTTGCCCATGTCCCCATGGGACAGGCGATAGAGGAGGTCACACCGCGTCTGTCCCCGCAAGCGGGTTGGCGACAGGTCCCAGGGGACACGGCGTAGGGGGGTCGAGTCGTGTACGGGGCCAAGTCCCCCGGCGTGGACGGGGCGTGGAACCGGGTCCTGGCGCAAGCCTCCAGCCCAAACCCTGCTGGGAGGCCACCGTCCCCTCGCCCCATGTCCCCAGGCAGACACCGACCCCGGGGAAGAGCCACCAAGCACTTTATTCCCGGGGGGCTCGCAGGGCCACCACGCACTCGGTGCCGGGGTACTCGGGTGGGTTGAGCTCAAACTTCTTCTGCACGTCGTAGGGGAGGAATCGACCGGCCACGAAGTGCTGGCGGCCCAGGAAGTGGCGGGCACACTGCTTGGGCGCCGACAGCGACACCAGGACGTCGGGACTGATCCCGCCGCTGCTCCCGGCCTCCACATCCCACCCTGCGATGGCAAAAAAAGACACGGGGAGGGGGTCAGGGGGTGGCCCCAGGGGACACGGTGCTTCCGGCAGCCCAGAGCCGATGTGCTGGTGGAGGATGCTCTGGGGTGGTGGAGATGGGGAGGGCGCAGGGAGGATGGGGTGCATGTCCCCCCCCAGCATTGCCACCCTGTGCAGCTTCGGCTGCATCCTGGCACTGTGCCGGGTTTTTCTTGCTGGGGATTCACCGGCGGCCGTGCCNGGCTGCCAGCCCTGGCTCCCCGGTGGGGATGCTGCCAGGCTGGGGCGGGGGAGGTAGACCAGGGGGTCCCCAGGGCTGTCCCCACCCTGGGAGGGCACCGCAGGGGCTCCCCGGCCGCCCAGGCACCGAGCCCAGGGTGATGCTGCGGTGGGCAGGGCGACAAGCGCGGGGTGTGGGGTCCTATCCTGCCGGGAGGGCTGAGCACGGTGCCGGACCTGAGGGCACGTCCAGGCTGATGATGGGGATGCGGATGTGCTTCAGGGTGGCCAGGATGGCGGCGCAGGGCTCCCTCCCCTCACCCGCCTCGGCTCCCAGCACGGCGTCCACCACGGCGTTGTAGGCGTCATTGATCAGCTGCACCTGGGGGGGGACGACACACACATGGTGGGCAGCGGCTGGGGGGGTCCCCCGGCCACCCCCCCATGAGACAGGCACCAAGCCCCACGCAGGGATCCCGTCTTCCTGCCTAAATAGACTCACCCAGCAGCTACTGCCAAAAATTCCCCCCCCTCAGCCGCGGCGGGGAGTGGGGGACGAGGGGCGCGGTGGCGGGGCAGAGCCCGGCACGCTGAGATGCGCGGCCCCGGCCAGGGCAACGCTTTCGGGTCACATTCCTCCCGCCGAGCCCGACGCTTCCAACAACAACAGAGCTGGTGGCTGGCGGGGCCGCAGCAGCCGCCGCTGGATTTCATGGCATCCCCGGGCTCCCAGCAGAGCCGGGGGCGGGCGGGGAAGGAATAAAAAAGAATAATAAACTCAACCACGTCAGCCGGTGAGCACGGTGGCGGCGGCGGCGGCGGCTCCGGGGGGGCTCACCTCGGTGGGGAGGTAGGAGAGGAAGGGGATGTCCATCTTCTCGCACTGCGTTGTGAAATCCCGGTACAGGGGGTCTGGGGAGCGTTTGGGGTAGAAGATGGTGGGCTCGTAGTCCTGCACAGTGGAGAGTGGGGATGCGGCATTGGAGCCCGGCGCCGCTTGGGGATGATGAAGAGGAGGAGGAGGAGGAGGGGAGGAAGATACCTACAAAGATCCGCAGGTGTCGGGCACACACCAGCCCGATGGCCCCGTTCTGCGCCGGGCCGCACACCACCAGCACCGTGGGCTGCTTCCGTGGCAGGGACGGCAGCGGGAAGGCCTGCCGAGAGGAGGCAGGGATGTCATGCCACTGCCAAGCCCTGTCCCCCCGGGTCAGCCCCGGGGATGGCACCCAGCGCCCGGGATGGGACAGAGGGACCAGGGCTTGAGGGGCAAACGGACTCGCGGTGGGGATGTGTTGCTGGGTGGGGAGCACAGTGCATGGTGGGATGGGGATGATGCCCAAGGTGGGATGGGGATGGTGCCCATGGCGGGATGGGGATGGTGCCCAAGGCGGGACGAGGACGATGCTCAGGACAGGGACGATGCCCATGGCAGGATGAGGCTCCCCGCCAGCCTGCAGGGAGGCGGCCGCGCGCTCCACATACCAGCAGCCTGCAAAGGGAGGCTCTGTTTATCCGTTGACGGATTTTTTTCCTGCTCACGGTGCCTGGCTCCTGGTCCCATCCAACCGCCAGAGACCCGAGCGGCACGGCCTGCTCGCAGCCGCCGGGGCGCTGGACAAAGCCGCGCTTGCCTGGCCCTGGCCCTGCCCCAGCGCCGGCCACACTGCCAGCTGCCTTGTGGGTCCCAGGGACGTGCCGGGAGGGGACGATGCTGGGGACCCTGGCTGGGCAGGCGGACACCCAAGCTGGGGTCCATGGATGCTCTCCCGGGATCAGCCCCACGAGGAAGAGGAGGATGCTCAGCCCTGCTCTCCCCAGCTGGGGCTGGCACTGGGGCTGGGGATGCTGCAATATGGGGGTCCCTGGAGAGGTGGGCAGCCCCACGCCTTGGGACCAGGACCAGCCCCGAGGCAGCACCAGGGAGGCTCCAACACCCAAATATTTCCCCTCCTCAGGCAACTCCTCTGCCCTTAGAGAGGGGGAGGACAGAAAATGGTCCAGACACCTCCATCGGAAAATCTGAGCCAGGTGGGTGCGGAGCTTGCCGGCCTCCAAGGCACAAAGCTGCCCTTGATGCTGCACCTCCACTCACCCACGCTGCCTCCTCCTCCTCCTCGCATCCAGCACAAGCACTTGGGGGTCCCAGCAACAGGAGAGCAGTGCCAGGGCATGGGGAGCCTTGGGGAGCCCCCCAGCACCCTCCTCCCTGCACACAGCAAGAGCAGCCGGTGCCTGGCAGTGCCGACACCCCAGGGGAGGGCTGAGGACCCCCCTCCCGTGGAGGGTGTGACCCGCAGCCCCACGTGAGCCCAATTCACCCCAGGGGGAATAACGAAGGGTGGCTGAGGAATGCAAAAAAGCCCACTCAGGGAGAGGCTGCAGCCCTGGCACGGCCGGAGCATCGCTTCCTGCTGGGCTCTGCCGCAAGCCCTGGCCGTCCCCTGTACCCGCACCTTGGTCTGGGGCAGGAGGGTGATCACAGCTGGGGGTGGGAAAAGCCACGCAGGGGGACAGGATGGGACAAGGGTGCGAGAGCAGCCGGCAGCAAAGCCCCCAGCCCGGGTGGGGTGTCCCCGGCACCGCTGGCCACCTCACCTTGGTCACGGCCATGGCACAGGCATGTCCCCAGATCTCGATCAGCTGCTGCCGCCCAAACCGGTAATCCTCCAGCAGCTCCTTCTCGATGGCCTCTGCCTCCGCCTTGCTGTGGGGGGAGCGGACGGCAGTGAGGACAGGGATGTCCCCCTCACCCCTGGCACCGAACCCCTCGGGACCCCGCTCTGTCCCCAGGTGCAGGGCAGGGGACGCTCGGGGGTCCCAGGTGAGCAGGCTCAGGGCTTGCAGGGCTCAGGGTGGGCACAGCCAGTGGCTTGGGACTTGGGACGTGCATGGCCGGCAGATTTGGGGGCCTGGCACTGCAGGGTGGGGGCTGCGCTTCATGCGAGGCATGGCCCTGGCAGCAGCCCCGGGCTTGTGGGGATCGGGCTGTTATATAAAGGCAAACAATGCTGCGGTTGTTCCTTCACTGCCGAGCCCAAAAGTTGGCAGGGCCGGGGAGCCTCCAAATTGGACAATAATTGCTCACATCTGTTGGCTCACCTGCACCGCGGATGGGAACAGCATGTGCCGGATCCAGCATGCCGCCACGGTGCTTGTTATGGAAGGGACGGTGAAATCTCACTCCCAGGAGAGGCCAGAGTTGGGATCCCAGCAGCCCCAGGGGTGAAAACCTGCAGCCCCGTTGGAGGGACTGCGGTGCCCCAGCCATGCCCCCATTTTGGGGGTGCACACTGACACCTCACTCAGTCCCAGACGCGGGGAGAGACCCACCATGTGCAGGAATGGTGTGGTGCTACCGGCCCCAGGGTCCTGCTGGGTCCCTGGCTGCGGGGTGGCCCCACACAGTCCAGGCTGACCCTACGGACTAGCCACATCCCCTGGGTGTCCTGGCAGCCCCCAGAGCCCCCGCGTCCCCGCAGACCCTGTCCCCTGGTCATTCTGGCAGACCCCAGAGAGCCCCCTATTCCCCAGCCACCCTGGCTGACCCACCCCAGCCCAGCCCATCCCCTGGGGGTCCTGACAAACCCACAGACCCCATAGACCTGGTCACTCTGGCAGATCCATAGACCCTACAGACCCCATCCCCTGGCCGTGCTGACAGATCCCATTGAACCCACGTCCTCTGGCTGACCCCATAGACACCCCCACCATGTCCTGGCAGACCCCACAGACCCCCAGCGCCCTGGCCATCTTGGCAGAGCCCCAGAAGAACCTCATCCTGCCCCATCCCATCCTATCCTTTCCCATCCCATCCATCCCAACCCATCCTATCCCATCCCATCCCTGTCCCCAATCCTTTGGTGCCCTCTAGTGAGTCCCAGCCTGGCCCCAGCCCCACAGCAGGGTCCTGTGGGCAAACAGGGGGGAAAAGGGGCCAAATCCAGCCCCAGGTGCCCCCCCCCGTGCCGGGGCTGGCGGAGCTGAGCGGGGCCCAGCGCAGCTGTGTTGTCGGTCACCCAACAAAAGGCACGTTTCGGCTCTGACAAAATTCCCCACTTCTGCTCCAGGGGAGAACATTGCCCGTAATCGCTGCTGGCAGGGAAACCTGGGCCCCGGTCCAGGCTGGCTCCCGCTGTCCTGGCATCGTGTCCGGGGAGGGGGGGAACATCATGGGGCTCCCCGGGTCCTGGCTCGCTGCCCGCCCAGGGAGCAGCGTCCCCCCCAAACGCTCCGGGGTGTGCGTTGGCTGCCAGCCCTCCCCGCTCACCCCGGCCTTTGCAGCTTGGCTTTGCTACAGGGCCTGGGGACACAGTGGGGGGCGAAATGCCGCTCCCATCCCCTGCGCAGGGGTAGGTACCCCTCAGACCCCAGGGGAAACCCAGCAAAGCCCAGCCCGACCCAGTTCAACCCAGTTACTGGTGCCTCCCGGAGGGGACGGTGGATGGCCAGGGCTGCCGCTATGCCGACGGGGCAGAGACCGTGCGGGGAGCAAGAGGGAGAGGAGCCAACGGACGAGGGCCTTGAGAGCACCCTCCTGCGTCCCCTCCCATACCCCGGCCCCAGGAGCGGGGCACCTCAGGCTATGCATCCCAGTTCTGCATCCCAGCTCCACATCCCAGCTCCGTGTGCCCCTCTCTGCATCCCGGCTCTTCATCCCAGCTCCGCGTCTCCCTCTCTTCATCCCAGCTCCGCGTCTCCCTCTCTGCATCCCAGCTCCACATCCCAGCTCCGTGTCCCCCTCTCTGCATCCCGGCTCTTCATCCCAGCTCCGCGTCTCCCTCTCTGCATCCCAGCTCCACATCCCAGCTCCGTGTCCCCCTCTCTGCATCCCGGCTCTTCATCCCAGCTCCGCGTCTCCCTCTCTGCATCCCAGCCCCACATCCCAGTTTGGCATCCCGGCTCCGCATCCCAGCTCCGTGCTCGCTGCTCGTCCCTCCCCGGCACAGCTCGGGGTGCAAGCGGGGGGGGACACCGGAGCCGCCAGCCCTGCCCGGGACCGGGGTCCCCCCGGGGGTCCCCCCACCCCGCTCCCTGCG
Source organism: Fregata magnificens (assembly GCA_013389945.1). Taxonomy (NCBI): domain Eukaryota; kingdom Metazoa; phylum Chordata; class Aves; order Suliformes; family Fregatidae; genus Fregata; species Fregata magnificens. The sequence goes on along the minus strand of WAAD01003966.1, from coordinate 198,725 downwards.
CTGGGGAC